>JAZHYW010054158.1:0-24057 GCA_037355805.1 Ixodes ricinus | reverse complement strand
GCAGTGAACTCAAAAATAAGGGTTTAATAGGCGAACTTGTGCCAACCAAAAATAAGTAAAGAACGAAAGAGCGGCGAGGTAGCAGAAAAGCAGGCGGCGATTGGGCGGCGACAACAGAGAGCACGAGCGAGACTGACTCGACAAAATCGCGGGCAGCTGCTTATCTAGTGTGCGTCGTTATCTCGAAAGTTCGGCAAAGAAAGTTCGAGCGTCGCGCGCTCGGGGCGAGGATGAACTGGCACTTTCGAGAACATCAAAGCAAAGGGAAAGTTACAATAAGTGCGAGAATGAATGGGAATCTTCTAGAAGACCGTGACCGACCGTTGCTTTCTCGGCTCTGCGGGCGGCAATATGCTCCCCGAAGGGGGAGCAGAGTTCGCATTTGATTTCCCCTCGCCGCCACGCCGCTATTCGCCGAGATCCATCACGTGAGGAGCAAAGCCTGCAGCGCCGTGCAAGAAAGCCACCTTTACGGTCGCTCCGCCGACGTTTCTCACGCCCCGGCGTATGTTCCCCTGCTTTCGCCCTCCTTCTCGTCCTCTCCTGTTTTCCATGCGCGGCGGCGCGCGCGGCGCAGCGCCAAATTTAGTCACGTGAGGAGCAAAGCATCCAGGGCGTGCAGGAAAGCCGGCGCTATGGCCACCCGCCGAGGCTGAATGCGCAACTCTGCAACCGTAGGTAGCTATACAGGAACTCTAGCACCGCGCCACTATTAGTGCCCCCTGGCGATTGCTGTTTGAAGTGTAAGTGCACCTTGCGGTCGAGACATATCGTCTCTAGCGATCGCCGCACCACTTTGCATTTCTGGGTCGTCTGGAAGCGAAAAACGGCCAGCGAAACCGCGAAACTCTTCGCTAATGACGAAGCGCATTTTTCGCTAGCAATGTGCGCCAGCGAGAAATAAATTTTATAAATATTTTTAGGGTCGTTCGTTTAATTATGAAGTTTTAGTAGACTATTCCCATTACTCCGATAACAATACCCGATACTTCGCCGTCGCTATTAAGCATGCATCACAGTGTTATCGGAGGTATCAAATCATTCAACTAAAAGTGTTTATTATTCCCTTCGCGTGAGTCCTGCGAGAGAAAAGGACAACGAATGAGCACAGGTAAGAAGTTAGCGCGGTGCTAGCGTGGGTGATACACTTCATCATGGAAAACAGCGGGAAAAAAAACGACGATGACGTAGAAGAAACACACGGGACGACCTCGTCGTTAATTTCGCGCTGTTTCTGCTGGCGCATATTGCTAGCGAAAAATGCGCTTCGGCATTGGTGAACAGTTTCGGAGTTTCGCCGACCGTTTTTCGCTAGCAGACGACCCGGAAGTGCAGACTGGTGCGGCGATCGCTAGAGACGTTATTTCTCGACCGCAGTGTGCACCTATACTTCAAAGAGCTATCGCCAGGGTGCACTGATATTACCGTGGGCCACGAGAAGCGGTATTCGCACTCATATTGATCGTGATAGTAGATCCGCATATGAACATCAGCTTATAGGCAGTAAACCGGTAAACAAAATGAGTTATATATTACTTGGTAGCAGTGTTGGCGGTAACGCGTTACAAGTAACGGCGTTACTGGTAACGCGTTCCTTTTGGTAACGTTGTAACTGTACTCGTTACTTTTCCAAAGAAGTAACGTGTAACGTACTTACGTTACTTATTTTGAGTAACGTGTAACGAAATTACGTTACCGTTACTTTACTTCCTAAAACTTAAAAAAAAATTAAATTTTAATTTTTTTCTTTTCAAGTGCCCAGTCATAACTTTCTTAGTCAAAAAATGCCGCTGTCCTCCACTTTTCTTTGACGTCGCTGCTATTCAGATTTGACGTGACACGCCACCTGCCACTGGTTTTCTCCCGCGGCTCGTTGACCTCGCTACCGCCGTCGCCTCGGCTGGAAGGCCAAAGAGGTCCGGCTTCGGGTGGATTTGGGAGATTCCTGCGTCGAAGCCTGCGTTTCGCTTCCACGCGGGAACCTTCGTGTCATTCCCTTTCCCGTTTTCGTGATTTGAAAAACGGAGGAGGCCTTGAGCGATTGACCGACAGCCAACAGAGCGTGTGAGTGGCTCTCCGGACCCACGTGGACATGGACATATTTTAGCTGTGGCGCTTATGCACATATCAAACGTCGAAACAGCAAATGTTTTATCTCGCGAATAAAAAGTAACGCGGCAGTAACGTGCGTTACTTTTTATCAGTAACGGTAACGGTAACGCGTTCCTTTTATTTTCAGGTAACGTAGGTCGGTAATGCGTTACTTTTATTTGCAAGTAATGAGTAACGTATTTAGTTACTTTTTTCGGTAACGCCTACAACACTGCTTGGTAGTAATGCCGTATGATATTAATAATCGTTGTAAAATCACCCCCGAGCAAAATCATATTTTAAATCGTGATATAGAAGTTAGAACATGTGTTGTTCAGAAAGCCGGCAGTAACTGGCAGCAGTCAACTAAATTATTTAGCTAATTGTGATAAACGGAAGAATGCGCCGTACTAGCGATCGTGTTAATATTACGTATATTACACTCTAAGAAAAAAGTTGGCCTCAAGAGACTAACGGCAGCATTTGGTCCTCTGAACTCGCAGTTGCTCCCCGAAAGGACCATCTGGTTCAAGCTAGGTACCGTGCGCAAAAGCTTGGGACTAACTGCGCTCGACTGGGACTAACCGATAGGCGTGCGCGAGCACAAGCAGCCATTAGTCCCACTCAGACAGGGTGCATCTGTATGATTTAGTCCCCGAAGGCAAACGGAATGTTTGCCAGGAGGACGGATGATATTTCGCTTGTCTTGGGGATCGGCGAGACTCAGCCCAGCACGGCTGAAAGTGTTGACAAAACTCGGACGAAACTGGCGAATTTGTTTATATGTGCCACGAACGTTAAGACATTACATGGTAGAGCTTCGCGCGTTGTGCGAATGCGAGTTAACGAACGTGTTGACTCTACTTCACCCAACTATCTCGTCAAAAATGATCTGTTGACATTTCACAAGTCCCATTCACGTTATTTGCCTTCGCGCAAAAAATGAGCATTTATCCAAACGCAACACCTCCAAATACTAACACTTTTTTTCTCTTAAATGAAACTTAAGAGTTTGTAGAAGACGCGCTTTCATCACCGGAGTCTCGCAGTCAGAATAAATGGTCACTTCAATCGCTAAAACTGAGTTCTGAGAACAAGTCGAGCCTCGTCTCTGCGTCTCCCCGTAACCAACCTTTCTTGGTAGTCCAATGTCGAACTCAAAATCCACAACGACACACTTGATGCACGGCACGTTCCACTTAAAACGCACATTCAGGGGCAGTATCTAGACGCCTTCATACGATCGTCGTCGCTGTTTCAGATAACATTCCGGGTGAACAACGAAGAACGAACCGCGCCCGGAAAGTCACCCACTGGCAACACCCTGCTAATGCAAAACAAATGCGAACTAAAAAAAACAAAAAACGAAGGCCCCTGAAAAAACTGAGAAAAAAATCAGCAGAACCCATCCTTTGGGAATGATTATCTACGTTAATGCGAATAGCATCAAACGGTGCGGAGTTATGCGCGTTCGTCAGGTGGCCGGCACACTCTAGATACGCCAGCCCACTCTTGAGGCGATTCTAAATTTGTTGACACTTTCTACAGCCCTGCGCACGATCTCCGCAGCTCCAGCACGTGCGTTTGTGTCACTTAGGAAGGCGAGCAAAGCACGCGCCATACGCACAAACACTCAAAATGGTACCGACCAGACTTTCTGGCGTCTCAGCTAGTCTCAACCAACGGTACTCTAAACGGTTGTTTATATCTTTACCATAGGACGCGCTTTACAGCGCTGTCACAGCTACCGGTGCGCGCGCGTTCCATGCACGAGGGCTCATTCCGCTCTCGTGAGGCTGAGCACGGCCGCTACATCACCACTCTCCCGAGCGCGGGAGAGGGTGAGCTAGCGGCCGTGGCTCCAGCCTCACGAGAGTGGAATGAGCCCTCAGTGCATGGAAACGCGCGCGCACCGGTAGCTGTGACAGCGCTTGTAAAGCGCGTCCTGTGGTAAAGATATAAACAACCGTTTAGAGTGCGTTGAATGACTGCCTTCGATAAGCTCTGGTGGTTAGCGCGTCTGCCCGCCGATCAAAGGGTCAACGGTTCGATCCCAGCCGTGCGCCGGTCTTTTCTATTTATTTATCGACCCGCGGCGTAAGAGGTTAGATAGCCAGATAGATACATAGGACGAAAAGATGCGTGAACGTAGCCAAAGAATGCTATTCGCATTAAAAAAAACGTGTTTGTTTGTATGTCACTTGACCGTCGTGTTGGAAATGGCGACCTTCGGCCTTCTCCCGTCCTTGAGGCATTATTGTGTCCGTGTGTAGTGGGAGGGGAAAAGAGATTTTCGTGTACGCGCCCTTCCCTCTCCCACCAACCCCCTATCCCGCATTCTTTCTGGCGCTCCTAGCTCACGCGGGGGTTGGGCAGATGGGGCAGAGAGGGTCCGTCGGGAAAATGGGAAGGGGTCTTTGTTTGAAAAGAACCTGTTTTTAGTACAGCCTTCGTCAGAACTTAGAAGCGGGTCGCCGTGTGTCGTCTCCGATCATTGCGGGATCCGGTTTGGATTCGCGGTGCTGCAACACTGCACTTGATCTGTTCTGAAGTCACAAGACAAGGGAACTCGATTAAGGTATGTCGAAGTACTTCTGTTTAAGGTATATTTATTAACTGCGGCTTCAGAAAGTGTTTTATTTTGAGCGCGTTCTCTAGCTTCCAAAGCGCGCGCCATGCTCTATTCTTTTTGGCACCATGCTTGCTTATTTTGTTATGCAGCACAGAGACCTGATATTCAACCGTATCGAGCAAAACGCCAGTTCTACCGATGGCCTATTTTTGTGTTTTGCAGACCCTGGCAGAATCGCTTTACCATAAAGGCCTGTTCACACATGCAGCAGAGAGCTACAAGCATAGCGCTGACCTAGCGCTAAAGCGCTGCTGATGAGAGCTTTCGACGCAGCTGTGTAGCGCGCGCGTCAAAGCTGTTGCTCATGTGCAGACGAAAACGCGACGCTGTACGACACCGGCGACATGACGCTACTCGACGCGACTTCGGCTGCGTGTGACGCAACCTGACCGCCTTAAAGCGGAAATGGAGCATGCCGTACTTCGCGCAGATACCGCGTTAGCGGACGCCTGACCAGAATTGCATCACGCGCTGGCTCCTGCAGTCCTCGCAGGAGAAGCGCAGCGAATACAAGTACAGAACAGACGACAGGATCACCACTCAGTGTCGTCATGCTTGAAGAATCGGACTCGGTCGTGGAGAAACTGATCGAGTGAATTCGTCCTCACCGTTGATCTACAGCCACGCGGAGGCTTGAGCAAAGCGCAGACCGTGCGCTTGTCAAAGATGTACCGCATGTTACTTGACCGCCTACGCTTGTCGTGCGCAGGCGATGCACCAACGAGTGCACTAGCGCGAGTTTTCGTCGTGCAAGTACGTCCATGCCATCGACTCGAACTTGGCGCTCAAGAAGCGCGAGAATTCTCGTCTGCTGTTCGAAACGAAATAGTGAACCGGAAATGTGCACACTATCGTCAGGAAATGTGCCCTCGTAGTCAGATTCTGCGCATGCGCCGCGTCGGCGGCTCACCGACGCGTCACCGCGGAGTCGCCAGAGTTGCCGAGCATGAATGAGGCTGATCGCTTTGACGCGCTTGACGTGACGACGTGACGTAGCCGACTTCGGCCAGCGTTCGCTGGCGTGCGCGTTACGTCGGAGTATAACAAGCCTTAAGCGAGTGCTGACGGGAGCTTCGCCAGCTTTGTATCGACCGTCAAACTGTTGCTCATGGCAAACGAAAAGCAGCTCATGTCACGTGAACAGCGCTACTGCAGCGCTTCGCTGCGTGTGAGAATCAGCCTTAATGGAGACATTTATTCGATTGTACAGACTTTCGCGTTGATGGCGGAAGCTCGTTCCGTCACTTTGAAGCATAGTTTGAGCTCGCACACGCTGGGTCTGTAATTCGCAGCGAACAATCTATTAAAAATATAATATTGCGCTGGTCTGCTGTCAACAGATCGCATGTTAGATGTGAACCATTGTAGCACTTTTGTAGCCTATTTGTTATTTTATTATGTGTGTTATATCTCATACTGTTGTTGAGCGATCGGGTATTTCACGCTGCCCCTGTTGCTAATAATCCAAATTCCTCGCAAACAGGCAAGAAGCTGCCAGTGCCCCAATAAACGGTGCTTGGACCACGACCGGTTTGGACAGACGTCCCAGTGTTCAAGCCATCGTCGACGCAAGTGCACTCTTTGGAATTTGGCCTTATCGTGGATTCTACCGCTCAGGAACTTCGACTTCAGTCATCCTTGAATGCGATGTGTATCTACGAGGCAATAAAGCTACGTTTAACCTGAACTGCACAATTTCGTTTCGGAGATATGTGGCTCGGGACCAAATGTAAAGGATAAACCTTTAGTCCCAGGGGTCTTAATCCAAGGGCACAATGTTTAGACCCAGGGGTCCAAGTGCAAGGGCCTAACAGTTGGTCCTCGGGGTTCATTTGAAACGATGTAACAGTTAGTCCCAGGGGTCCAAGTGCAAGGGCCTAATAGTTCGTCCTCGGGGTTCAATTGAAACGGTGTAACAGTTGGTCCCAGGGGACCAAGTGCAAGGGCCTAACAGTTGGTCCTTGAGGTGCAATTGAAACGGTGTAACAGTTAGTCCCAACGGTGCTAGTGCGAGAGACTAATGGAGGGGTGCAACTGTTAGTCCCCTTCCCGTTAGTCCCCGAGGGGACTAATGGTTGTGGCAACGCACTTGCTCCCCTCGGGGACTAAGTCGCGCTCCCCTTTTTCTTAGAGTGTACTATTATTATTATTATTATTATTGCTTTTGTATTCTAATAAATTGTTTGTCCCGATGTTGATTCGGATACTTATTATGCAGACACGGGGATACAGTATTTTAAGGTATGAGATTACTTTATTCGGAATCTCTCCCAAGCGATGGCATACCAGGATTGATGGAATCTCGAAAGGTATGCTGAGAAGCGCAGCTTACAACTCGGAGTTTCTTGCAGAGGACAACTTGTTTAAATCGCTTCAGTTGCCTAATTTTGAGACCCTGTTCAGGCACACCATTATCGCCAGGCACTAGTGGGACAGTTCCTTTAAGAATCCAAAGTTTGTGTCTAGGTCTTCCAGGAGCAATCAACGGTTTGAAGTGCCCAGAAGACAAACGCATTATGGAGAAAGCGTAAGGTCTTTCTATGTACCAAAGATATTTAATGAGCTTCACGAAGACTTACATAACATAGAGTCGGTGCAAAAATTAAAGAAAGCTCTCAAGTGTGTTTGCTAAAGCCCATCTCAAGCCGGATCGAGAAAACAAAAATCCTGATGTTTTGTGTATCCCTGCTTTAGGATTGATGGTAATGTGGTTTCACGTAGTTTGAGCAATCATATTAAATTAACTTTTTTTTATTTAGGTGACTCCGGAAGCAAATTCTGTTAGCATTTGTGTTTTTCTGTTTCACTTCACGAGCAGCATGCTCATCAAGATGGTGTTCATCATGCAAGCCCTAGATGGCTTTCATGAACCCGTGCCTGTACCTGGTTCTTTGTTCGTGCAATAAACTGTTATTATTATTATTATTATTATTATTATTATTAATATTATTATTACTGTTATTCATATTATTACTGTTATTCATATTATTACTGTTCTTCATATTAATATTAGAAGTTTGAGAAAACACTGGAAACACTTTCGAGTATTGGTTAATAAAGTCTCCTCTCGTATTGACGTGTTTGTTTTAACGGAATCGTACGTTCCAGAAGCTATGCGGAATCTCTTCAGTCTGGCGGGTTATAATTGCTTTTGGTTCTCTCGTGAGCTATCTATTGGAGGTGGGATTGTAATTTATGTAAGAAATGGTATGGCTGGTTTCAAGACATGATGTAACTTTTAATTACGCTGAATGCATTTTGTTTAAACTTGAGAGTTCTAACTTCTCTCTTGGTCTCCTAGCTTGCTATAGACCACCCTCCAAGAGTACAAGGCAATTTATTCTAGAACTTAAGGACACCCTCTAAGAGATTGGAAGTCACGGTTTATTTTGCATAGTAGTGGACATGAATATAGATCTCCTGAAATATGAAAAGTCAGAGGTGTGTGATTACTTAAACATTCTCGCTAGCCTTGGCATAGGAAGTAGTATCAGTGCTCCAACTCGAGAGGAATTGAAGGCCGGTAGGCTCAGTGTCGTCTTGTATCGATCACATTCTAGTCAGGACGCTTGACGTAATGGTAAAGTCAGCAGTAATCCTGCAAATATTGTCTGACCACTATTTTAGTTGGTTGCCAAATGATCTGGCCCTATGCCCCGGCAGTTGTTTCCAATTATAGAAAAACCATTCAAATTACGGATAAAAAAATACTCGATAACCTGGTATCGTCCTATGATTGGGCCTCTTTTCTCGATTCTGTCTCTTATTCTGATGTTTATTCCAAATTCATGCTTGTTCACGACTCATTTGCAGGCCAAGGCGCAGCGCACAGTCGTGGTTAGAAAGCGAAGGCCAGAGCACGTTTGGTTGAGCCCTCAGATTTTGGCTGCAATCTCAGATTAAGGAAAGTTGTGGGTCTGTTGTAATCGGGCACCTAAAAATGTTAAACTACGATCAGAGTTTCCTGCGGCTAGAAACAGGGTAAACGCCCTTGTTCCATCTGCCAAACCAATTTATTTTCAGAAAAAGTTCTCGGAAAGTCGTTCTAATATCGCAGAAACCTGGTCTCTATTAAATGGTCTTCGAGGCCATCAATGCCGGCGCTCTCTTGATGACATGATAGTTAAAAATTTCTGGAGATAATATTTCAACGGTTGCGGAAAACTTTAACCGCTTTTTCGCCAATTCATCTGAGCTATCAGTAGCCCGTCGAGGAGGTGACCTTGAATGAGTCAAATACTGCGTCGGCTTTTCTGTGTGACATGGACGAGGAAGGTTTGCGGTCCATTTTATTCAGTTTGAAATGTTCTAGATCTCCTGGGGCTGGCGGAGTCACAGTCGGTTTTCTTTAAAGGAACTTTAACTCCTTAAAATATGTGATCCTTTCTATGATGAACAGCCCAGGTAGCACCGAGTTCTGGGCCAAAACTTGGCTTTTGTCTGGGAGTTTAGGGCATTGAAAAGCCCGAAGAAGCCAAAGTAGAGCCAAACCTGGCCTCCCTTGGCAACAGTCTGGGTATTTTGGCCCTAATTTGCCAAACAAGTGCCAAATTTAGGCTTCACTGCCTGGTAGTTTGGCTGTCATCTGGCATCTTTGCGCCTAAATTGCCTAACAAACGCCAGAGTTAGGCTTACTGCCCGGTAGTTCGGCAGATATTTGGCATTTTTGGGCCAAAATCGCCAAACTTATGCCAAAGTTAGGCTTCACTTTTTGATAGTTCGGCTGTCATCTGGCACCTTCGGGCCAAAATTGCCACAGATGTGCCAGAGTTAGGCTTACTACCTTGTAGTTCGGTTGACATCTGGCATATTTGGGCCCAAGTCGCCAAACTAGTGCCAAAGTTAGGCTTCGGTTCCCGATAGTTCGGCTGTCGTCTGGCAGCTACGGGCCAAAGTCGCCAAACAAGTGCCAAAGTTAGGCTTCGCTTCCCGATAGTTCGGCTGTCATCTCGCTGCTACGGGCCAAAGTTGCCAAACAAGTGCCAGAACTAGGCTTAGTGCCTTGGAGTTCGGCTGATGAGGTATTTGATGTACGCGGGTGTACGCGGGTGGTCTTCATCTTAATTAAATAGAAATCAAGTTTTATTCCGCTGGCCACTTTATCTTATTTTGGGTGTCTCTTGATTTCTCCAGTCCAAAGGTGGGCTGAATGTTTTGGCGCGGCTGGACCAGGCTTTGCAAACGCAAATTGTGCCGGATGTTGTACTCGCGCGTAGGTACACACGCAAATATCGGGACGGGCCGTGAGACTGGTTCGACATTAAGGCGCGTTCACACCGGCGATGCGATCTAGTCGCGCGATAACTTTCATTGCAAAAGCGACCATCGCGGGCAAAAAGCGACGCGATTTGAGCAGTCGCTTTCTGACCCGACTTTTTGCGATGCGATCTAGTCGGGGAGAGGCTGAGCCAATCAACGGCGTTCGGAGCGAGAGTTTTTGAGAAGCGACTCGCCAACGAAGGCGTTGGACTCGCTCATCGCACACGCCAGAGTGACCATCCAATTATTTTTTTTTGCGATGCGATTTAATTGCATCGCGCGACTGCTTACGTTTTCGGTGTGAATGCGCCTTTACAGAAAGTGCTGAGATCGAGCTAGCGCTGCGAGAGACTGATGTGCGCATGTCTCCTCAACAGATATCATTATTAGGCGGCGCATTGCAAAAGCGAGCGTGGCTCTGTGCGTGTCTTGCATTGTGACTGTGCACTGTCAAATCCTAGCGATAACAAAGAGCGGAAACGACCGGGGCTCCGTGGCGCCGCTCCCGCATTACACTTGGGGAATTAAAATGAAATCCCGGAACTTGTACTATTTGAGCGTGTTGGTACTTTTTAAACATTTAGAAAGTGGAGACACATAAGGGACGATACATACAAGACAATCTTTCAACCTCAACAACATTTCTTTTCGGCTTCAAGCTCAAAGCCCGCCCGCTCCGTGGGAGTACAGGAAAGGAAAATCTTGGGGGAAGGAGAGGAAGCGGGGCCAGGTACAATGCGCAAACGGGGCAATGCCTCAACGACCGACTCCGAGAACATCAAATGGACGCCGAAAGAGCTGCTTCGGATTCTCAGCACCCGATCGTCATTCACGGGAGAAAATATCCCGGCTGCGCCCCTAATTTTGCCGGCGCGACAGCCATGGGAGGCCACTGCGAGCGAGTCGGGAGAGAAATAATTGAGGCCTATCGGATGGCGACAAGCCCGCAAAACATAAGCACCCCTTCTATTTCGCTCTCAAGAAAGGAGATTATCTTTCTGAGGCCCACAATGGAAGCCGAACGCTGACAGACTAGGCAAGGCGACAAGGTCACCAACAGAAGCGGCCTTTCCTTTCATTCCGTTCCATTTCATTCCAGAGAAGGGCTGGGATTCCCCCGTCCCTTATTTCCCTACTGTTGAACTGGTCGGCATACACTCCCTCCCCTGTAGCTTTGACTGTACAGCAGGATTTTTTTTATAAGTTGTTTTCGTTTTTTTTTCTTTTACTCTAAAGCGTCGAGAATGCAGAGGGAGCTTAGCTGCTTTGTTGCTGCCCCTTCGACCTCGCCTTTTGCAAATCCTCCCCGCCTGCTTTTGTGTCTTGGTGTGGCTGTCAGCGAGCGCGACAGCCGCTTTAAGCAAATCAAAAGGGTGGAGTGAAACGCGTGACCTCTCTACGTAGGACGCGTAGGACAAAAACGTTTGGACGAAAATTTGTCACGTGACTCTCTCTGTCACGCTGATGGGATCTCTGGGGCTGTTGTTTTCGCCGTTTGCCTAGTTATAGAAACAGGCGGGTCACGTAGGTCCGGTTTTCGAAATGCGCTCTTCAGTGTTCTGTTGCTTCCGTGCGTTGCAGACGGGGCCGTGTTTTTCGTCGTAAACGGCCGGAATACGTCCATGCCAATTTTTCGGTAACAGCCATTTCTTTCACCAAAGTTCGTGGAATTCTTGTGATGTGTTTGCTGGACACGCTTCGACAAAAACTGCTCTTCGCCGACGACGAGACATCAGTTGAATGTGCGCAACCTTCTTTCTGGAGAGTGTTTGTGGGGTGCCTGAGTTGGATTATGCATCTATCAAGGATTACATGATATCGCTCTTTTATTAGTAAGTACACTGCAAGCATGCTTCTGATAGTAGTCCTGCTTTCCTCTCAATCTCTGCGGTTTTTTGAGTGATGAGTTTTGCTTGGCATGAGGGCAGTGTTAATTCTATTTTATAATTTGCTTTTCGTTTTACAGAGAAGTGTGACCTTTGTGAATATGTCGACAATACACTGTGTGTAATGATAGTGGTTTAATAAACTTCTGGTAGCGATCGAAACAATTTTGTTTGTCCGTATATGTGATTGGATATGCAACAAATGTTATGAAACGTACACATACTTGCACGACGTTCGGCACTACTTCGGCACTCCTGTGGCAGACCAGAGAAAAGCCAAACTTTGGCACGTCCCAAATACCAAAATTAGGCGTTGCTCTGGCAGTTATGGCTGAAGTATGGCACCAACTTTGGCGCTCCTCTGGCGGACCAGAGAAACGCCAAACCTTGGCATGCCCCGAATTCCCAGATTAGGATTTACTATGGCAGTTATGGCTGAAGTATGGCACCAACTTTGGCGCTCCTCTGGCAGACCATAGCAACGCCAAACTTTGGCATCTCTGAAATACCCAAATTAGGCGTTGCTCTGGCAGTTATGGCTCAAGTATGGCACTACTTCGGCACTCCTGTGGCAGACCAGAGAAAAGCCAAACTTTGGCATCTTTAAAATACCCAAATTATGCGTTGCTCTGGCAGTTATGGCTCTAGTATGGCACTACTTCGGCACTCCAGTGGTGGACCAGAGAAAAGCCAAACTTTGGCACGTCCCAAATACCGAAATTAGGCGTTGCTCTGGCAGTTATGGCTGAAGTATGGCACCAACTTTGGCACTCCTCTGGCGGACCAGAGAAACGCCAAACCTTGGCATGCCCCGAATTCCCAGATTAGGATTTACTATGGCAGTTATGGCTCAAGTATGGCACCAGCTTTGGCGCTCCTCTGGCGGACCAGAGAAACGCCAGACCTTGGCATGCCCCGAATTCCCAGATTAGGATTTACTATGGCAGTTAGGGCTCAAGTATGGCACCAACTTTGGCACTCCTCTGGCGTACCAGAGAAGAGCCAAACTTTGGCATGCCCTAGGATCGCCCAACTAAGGCTATAGTTAGGCACCGTACTTTGGCACTGATGAGTGCCATGGTGCAAAAACCTAACTGCGCCAAAGTTGGGCCCTTATGTTTGCCAGACCTTTGCCCAAGTTGGGCATTCCTCTGGCGTGCTACCTGGGAGTTTATTAAGTCGCGATCAGTTCCGGAAGAGCTGAAAACTGCTATTGTGCGGCCGGTTTTTAAAGGCGGCAAACCGTCGAGGATGGAAAATTATCGCCCTATATCTATATTGCCGGTTTTGGGACACCTTTTAGAAAAACACATTTTCCGCATTATGAGTAGTTTTTTGGACAATTACCCACTGTTATCTGATTCGCAATACGGTTTTGTTCCGGGAAGGGGACGCAATTGCTCTTAGATGACGTCGCCGATTATTTGCACTCTGCGTTCCATGATAATATGTTTTCCTGTGCTCCTTTTTTAGACGTTTCCAAGGCGTTTGAAACGGTGAATCATCCTATTCTGTTGAGTAAACTGTTTAAGTACGGCTTCCGTGGGCCTTTTTTTGAATTGCTCTCGGACCTTTTATCTGGTCGATCGCAGCGAGTGCGAGTAGGGCTTCAAACGAGCGCCCCTTGTTATCTTCGAGCGGGTGTCCCTCAAGGCTCCGTGTTATCGCCTTTGTTTTTTAACATTTATATCAACGATCTTGCTTCTGCCGTTCCCCAATGTTCATGTTACCTATACGCCGACGATACTTTACTGATTTCTCGACATATCATATTTGACAGCGCACTAAATATATTACAATCAAGTGCTAATAAAGCTATAGATTGGTATGCCTCCAATCACTTAAAGGTTAATCCAGCGAAAACTCATCTGATATGTTTTCGAAACCCATTAAAGCAAGGGTTTATAAACAAACCTTTCTTCCTGCATGGAGCAGACTGTGTAGGTTGCAACTGTATTCCAATTGAGTGGGTTGGCAATACTAAATACATGGGCATCATTTTCGAATCCGATTTGTCGTGGAACATGCAGTTGGGTCACCTATGCCGTGTGTTGCGAAATGTAGCTTGTTTATTGTACAATATTAAAGTTCTTTTGCCCTTTCATGTTAAAAAAATGCTTGTTCACGCCATAGCATACAGTGTTCTGAGGTACGGGGTGACCGTGTTTGCACATTGTTCGGGGCAGTGGCACTCGAAAGTGGACAGTGTTTTGAAATCTATTTTAAAATGTGTTGCTTACAAATCTGGTTTTTCAGACAGTACAAATATTTTCCGTGACCTGGAAATGCCCGATTTTTATTCATTGTTCAAGCAGACTGTGACACTTAGATATTTTTGGACTGATAACTTTAAGCTTCCAAAAAAGCAATCCCGCAACCTCAGGCAGGCCGAGCGTTTCGAAACGCCGCGTTATTTCACGAGGTACGGGAGGAGAACACGAGCCTATTATGTACCAGATGTTTTCAATAGTCTTCCTGACTCAGTTTTTTCGCTTGATTCAAAAACAGAAGTTAAAAAATGGCTCCGTGCAGTTATGTCGGACTCAGCGTAGTTTCTTTTTTTTTGTGTTCGAGTGTGTTTTATGATATGTATTTATAAAATATAATTATGAATATCTTCTGATTTACAGTTTCGAATCTCAGGTGTGTGTGTGGTGGTGTGTGGGTGTGTGTGGTGGGGTGGGTGAGGAGAGGGAGGGAGGGAGGGAGGGTGGGTATGAATTTTGGAATGTAAGCATGTTTCCCGAAGCTTCTAGGTTGTTACTCCGTACGACAGTTTCCCGGGTCCCCGTCCCACAAGCCATTGTAGGCTTTGACGGACCCGGTAACACATGTTTTTTGATTGGTCAATATTAAAATATTATTATTATTATGATTATTATTGTTATTATTATTTTCATTATTATTTTCATGTTATTATTATTGCCATTAGTAGTAGTAGTAGTAGTAGTAGTAGTAGTAGTAGTAGTAGTAGTAGTAGTAGTAGTAGCATCATCAAAGGATCATTGAGGTGGGCCAGCACAGAGACAGTGTTAGCGGAGCAAGCTCAGCTTCGCAGCCTCCCTATTCGCGACTCCAGCAAAACGAACGACACCTAGCGGGAAAACACTGAACTGGCCGGACCAGGTCCTTTCGCGATTTCTGCTCGTCTCTTCTGGCTTCCGTGTTTGCATGTTGTCGGTGGATTGCGCGACAGAACAGTTCTACCGGTGTCTGTGTCGTAACCGTAGTATCGCCTTGTGACCCAGGTTGCTCTGCACGCGACCTATGGAACCGCGTGAGCCAGACATTCTGCGTTTCTCAACGTTCATCAGCACAGTGGAAGGACAGTGGGCAGTCCTTTCCTCGTTTCCTCGAAGAAAGTCAAGCCTCTGGAAGCTCGCTTACCCCAACACATCGCCGGAGGTTCGAAACGTGGAGAATAAAAAGTGGGGCGAACCATTTGGAGTCCAATTCCCGCTCGCTGATGCCCCAGCGTTGTGCGTTGAGCTGGCACATGGCACGGCACGACCTGGATTCGACCGCCATATTTGCCCGATAGTGGCGTCCCCTATAGGTCGCTGGAGTCGCGGATTCTCGCCTACAGAGGAAAGTCGCCCAGGTGGCGGGCACGAGAACAACGCGGCGCCGCAGTCGGATCTTGCTTCACTGTCCCGCGCGTCGTCTGCTGCTAATTTCGTTTCAGCTTGGATACAGACGCAGCCGATGCTACGAGCGCGAGCGTGTGGCCCTGAACAGTGCTTGCATTGCACGAGCGCGTGCTTGGCAGGGACGCTGAAAGCCCGGAGCTCGCGCTTGTAGCATCGCCTGCGTCTGTACCCAAGCTGAAACGAAGTAGTGTCACTCTGTTTCATCCTATGATGTACCGTAGGAAAGGCTATGAGCGCGAGCTCCTTGCTCTAGGGCACATCTCGGCGGCACAAGCTCTCGTGCGTTAAGAGTAGCTCCCAACGCTATGAGCTCGCGCTTCTAGCTTTGTCTGTGGTACAACATAAGGTGAAACCGGGGTATACCACCGCGTTGAGAGCTTCCTTTTCTTTTTCTTTTCTTCCTTTTTTTACTTCCATGTGTATCATAGCAAAAGAAAGATGACGAAGATGAAATGTAGACACCACAGAGATCAGAGTCGGCGCATTGTGAATGTTCTTTCTTTGAGTGTTTGAAATTTATTTTTGTGCGCGTCTGCTTTCTTGCGCAGTGAAGTTTTAGTATGAATTGGCAACTCGCCCAAGCTGAAGTAATGCTTATTGCGCTTCGCGGGCTAGACAATCTGGAAGTAAGACTCGACTGCAGCGCTGCAGTCACCACTGAGCCCACGTCGCAAGCGGAGCTGTGAAACTGCCCTTGCTTCAGTAACGTTGCACAGTGACCATTGGTTAATTCCTGGCTATTAGAATAACCACTGTGGGGATATATACGTATATCAATGGAGCCATAGAAGGTTTACCTACCTTTACGTACGGCACCGGTTCTCAAAGCGAACCCCCGCGCGTCAAAAGCGTTTGCCGCGTGGGGGTTCGTCAACGCTATTCCAAAACGATTATACCAAAATACAACAGTGTTTATACATAGGTTGCACTGACGTAATTTGGTCCTTCTTTCTGGTGGCCGAACTTCCTCGAGCGTAGCCTTTACTGTGCATATTCTGCGAGCAGTACACGAGCGTCGCGAGCGAGCGGAAACGAGTAAGCACAGCTTCATTATACTTCGTTTCACTTATCTGCGAGCGAAGCCAAAGCTAGAAGCGCGAGACCAGCGCTTTTTGCGTTTCTCCCAGCTCGCGCTCGAGCAAAGCCTGAACGCACGGAGCTTCCGTGCTCGCGCTTCCAGCTTTGCCTTCGCTCGCCCATAAGGTGAAACGAAGTATAACGGCAGGTTTTGGCCACCAGAAAGGAGGAAGGATATGACGTCACGTGCAACCCATGTATTGGGAAACATGGGTCGCGAATGTCACAGTGTGGTCGCGCGGGCCGCGGCTGCACGGGGCCCGCGATGCACGTCGACCGGAAAGTCTTGGGAAATGCGCGTGCCGATCGTCGTCGTGCGCTCGTACACCCACGTGGCGCCCGATCTGGTCCTCAGTTGTTATTGCCTTTCGGAACCATGAAAACTCCCTGCGTGGACGCCATTTCGTGGTCAGTTATGAGCTGCAAGCTGTTTTACAGGCAAAGGTGCGATGCCTCTCAAAATTTTTTTTTTTTTGCAGGGCATGAAAAGACCACCCACAAGGGGTGCAAGGGCATTCGGCTTTAGAGGGAGTATGTAGAAAACGTGAACTTATCTACCGACCTCTAAGTAGGGCGGTGTCAGCAAAAATAAATAAAGAGCAAATCTAAGTTGTACGCCCCCTATGTCTATAGCCTTTGCCAAATGTCCAGGGGCCGCCTTACTACATACAGCATCTTAGCTGAGACTGGGTGACAGAATGCCGCCAAGCCTGGGGCGCGCGAGCACTTGAGACTCGACTTGGGACGCACCTTCGCTCGTGCGTTAGATTTGGCAGTGCACTCATTTCAACCTCTTTTCTGAGACGCTGCTTCTAGAAATCCGGCCCTGAGGCCATGGCGAGGGTGGTAGGAGCAGGCTTTCTCTCATAAAATAATTAAAAATTGAAACAGAAAATAATTCAAGAAAGGCATATAATGATCGATCTCTTTATCGTTTGAACACAGTCTTCATTACTGTATGAGTGCAAACACGCTCCGACCATTCGCGCCGTGGCCTCTAGACTTGTGGAAAAAGACTGTACATATGCACCGACAACATGCACAAATCTCAAGCATTTCCGTGCTGCACGCAGAGGGTCGGCATTCTAGGTCGCCCTCACTATCCCTCACCCTCACAGCCACACTCACCTAAGCCCCTCAATCACCCTCACAGCTACACTCACCTTCAGCACCTCACTCACCCTCATCCTCAGTCACACTCACATTCAGCCCTTGACTCACCCTCACTGAACCTCACGGCCCTCATGCCCCTCACGCACTCATGGCCCTCACGCCCCTCACGCACTCACCGCCCCTCACGGCCCTGACTCACTCACGGCCCTCACGGCCCTCACGCACTCATGCCCCTCACGTCCCTCACGCACTCATGGCCCTCACACCACTCACTGCCCTCACGCCCCTCATTCACTCATGGCCCTCACGCACTCATGCCCCTCATGCCCCTCACTCACTCATGGCCCTCACGCCCTTCACGCACTCACCGCCCTCACGGCCCTCACTCACTCATGGCCCTCACGCCCCTCACGGCCCTCATGGCCCTCACGGCCCTCACGCCCTCATACCCCTCACGCCCCTCATGGGCCCATGGCCCTCACGCCACTCACTACCCTCACGCCCCTCACTCACTCATGCGCCCTCACACCCCTCACGCACTCACCGCCCTCACGGCCCTCACGAACTCATAGCCCTCACACCCCTAACGCACTCCCCGCCCTCATGGCCCGCACGCACTCATACCCCTCACGCCCTTCATGCACTCATGGCCCTCACGCCATTCAGGCCCGCTTTAGATAAGGCAATTTCGCCCAGAAACTCGACGTCGCAACACCAGCAACACGGGCCGCACGTTCACATGCAGCAATCAATTGCTGCAATTCGCCATCATCGTCATTACATTTTACTTTTCTTGCACTATTTAGACACACAATTACGTGCTATAAACGTGTTTTTAGGCATTTACATTTCGTTGAGAATAGTAATGCATCTTTTTGAAACAGTTTATTTCCAAAAACGACGAATTTCAAAACCAGAACCAAGTCTTTTGTTGTCATCATCACCGGCACGAGGTATCATGTGAAAATGTAGCGTCCTGATTGGATGAGGCGCTTCAAACGTCTTCAAATTGCTACGACTTGATCGCTTGTTTGGAGCCGGACCCGGTCTCAGCAATTCGTGTCGATCTGGGGAAAGCTAGATCGCAACCCGCCAGCAAAACCAAAATTGCTGAGAAAAGTGCTCCGTCTGAAGGGGCCTCACGCACTCACTGCCGGTCACGGCCCTCCAGACCCCTCATGCCCTCACGGAATCATACCACTCACACACTCACAACCCTCACGCCCCTCACGCGCTCATGGTCCTGACACCCCTGACGCACTCACCGCCCTCACGGCCCTCATACCCATCGCGCACTCATGGCCCTCACGCCACTCACCGCCCCTCACTCCCCTCACTCCCACTCATGGCCCTCACGCCCTCACGCATTCACGGTCCTCACAGCCCTCATGGCCCTCACTCACCCTCACACTCATGAATTTTTGGGGTTCAGGAAACTCACTCACCCTCACCCCACCCGTGAAGATGAGGGTGAGTGAGGGTGAGTGAGGGCCCTCATAAGTGAGGTTTGCCGAGGTATGCACGTAATTGAAGCTGGATGATGCTGGCTCTTCTATCCCCCCTCCCCCAAGTGGGACTAAACTTTGTTTCTTACTCAAAGGGACCACGAAAACATTTTTCTACCTTTCGCTAAATACTACTCAGAATCACTTCTGACACATATAACGGAATAAACTGGTCTTATTTCTTCTTTCTTAGCAGTGGCAGTCGGTAAATAAATTCGAGAAATATGAGCATTGTTCATCTCCTCAACTCGGTCACAAATAAGCAGCCACGTGGCCGTGCCTATCCTATTCCGCCAACGTTAAGCATAGCCACCCGCTGGGGTCGGCAAAGTAGAAACGCGTGCTGAGCTCCAGGCATTGTTCGAGTTCGGCTATTCTCATCACGGAAGTGGTTGGACACGAGCCACTACCAAGTTTACCGAGTCATTGATTGTTACGAGTCAAAGTTGAGTGCTCACGCAGTTCTCGTTTCGAAACCATGAGCCGCGCTCCACTGTCATCAGGCGGATGGTTTTCGATCCCGCAATTACGTCATCAAGGTTGTGCGAAGCCAAGGCTGAAATAACTAGTCCTGTTTTTGGATGCGGAGCATCTCTTGCTCGGGTCTATGTCCCGCGGCGTCGGCGTCGTCGTCGTCCACTCACACTACGCATGCGCAACTCTCCTCCTTCCCTCTCTCCAACAGCTGCGCGTTACTCTCTCCGCTCTCTCTCTCTACCAGCTGCGTGCACTTCGCGTGCGTTCGCTTCTACTCACACCGCGCGCGCATGCGCAACTCTCCTCCTCTAGTCTCCTCTCCTTCAAGTGTGAATATAAGCAGCGGTAGCGCGCTGCGCGCGTTCCCCGGAGGAGTGAAAGGAGGATAGTTTTGGGCGCGCGGGTCGCAGCGCCACGCCAGGGCTTTCCAGTGGGGTGGGCTTTCCCCGCAACTCTGCGGCTGTCGTCTGCTAGCGTTTCTCGGCCGCTCGCGTCCGCCGCAGCCCAAATCCGGCCGGCCAAAAGAAATCAGTCAAGAAGGGAATAAATTAATTACGATCCGCGATGCTCCGCATCACCCCGCTGGTTCCCCTCAAAAGATGGTGTAATTTTGTTCTTAAGAATTTCACTGGGTCCAAGAAGATTCCCTGAACCATTGGCGGTCCGTGCGAGTGTACTTGGGCCAGACTCGGCCCAGTACGCCTCAGCAAGAGTCCTAAATTGTAGCCCATCTCGAACAAGCCTTTAGTAAAAGCACTAGGATGGCAGGCATTCTCATCCGTGCGGAGAGAAAGCTGGCTCGTGGCAGGTATGTTCCTCCTCTGCTCTTAATTTCCTCCTTTCTGCTGCTCGCCGGTGCACGTTTGCTGACACATATGCCAGCAAACGTGCCAGCGGTGCTACCAATGCCCAGTTTGCCCGAGAGCGAAGACCAGCTAGCTTATCTACCGGAGCGAGAGTGCCAAGCTGGGCAAATGTTGTTTTTTGATACTGGCTTTGTTCCGCGCTGCAGAATGGGCAAAGCGATTTCGTTAGAGGCTCACGATGCTCACAAGCCAGTAGCTATTGTTTTTCAACTATTCAAGAATTAAAAACATATTCAATCAAGCACTGAAGAATGTTATCAAACAATAAAGAATATTATAAGACATCAGGTCCGTAGACAGGAATTGTTTTTGAGGGGGCGGGGGGGGGGGGGGGGGGGGGCACTTTCTGGAGCCACGACTTCCAAGCATTGGAAGCAAGGGGGGCCGGGTGATTTTGGGGTAAAATTGCATCAGTCGAGCAGCCAGGGCCCCTAGATCTTTTCGAACAAAAGAGACAATGAGCCTATGATTTGCGGGCTCGTCACCATTCGAAAGGCGTCTAGTGCCTCCCGACACGTTCTCGAAGATTTACCAGCACCGTCGTGAGTCGGGAGCAGAGCCGTGACATTCCCGTCTTTGCGGGCCTTTCGGGTGCTGATTGTTGGGTGCGGCGTCCTCTACTTCTTTGTAATGCTCCCGGAGCTGGTCGTTCGCGCAGCGACCCGTTTGGCCGAAGTAGTTGACGCCGCAGGACATGGGCCTGGGAAATTCAGCTCAGTCTTGCACCACGGGGTGAGCATGTTAGCATGTGTCTTGTTGCGGCAAGGAGACGGGATCGAGTTCATTTTCATTTACCGTCTTGCAACCTCAATTTGAATGTGAAAACTACATCTGTATCAAATCTCGGTGCTATGTACTTAAAACGGTGGGCCAGCGTGTGCATGCACATAGCTCGAACCGACGTGTTTGTAAAAAGCAAGAAAAAAAATATCTTTCGCTTGGCATCCGCTAAGTCGTCCTGGAGCTCCTCCTGAAGCAATGGCGCACGCACTAGGTGTGGCCTAGTGCGTGCGTCATCAGACACGTGACGGCGCAGCCAGCAGGGAGGTGGTGGCGCCATGTCCTGAGTGTATAAAATAAGCGCGCTGCCTCCCGCGCGTCACACACCGAATCGGCAGAAGGAACTTTAATGCACACCAAAAACATTCCACCGAAGGAATTACACTGTTTTCGCATTCCCACACGTTAGCAATCTTAAGTGTCTTTGCCAAATTGTTCATTGTGTGATCTTCTGTCGCAGCTTTTGAGGTACATGCATGTCTGAAAATAAAGATTAATAATATGATTAACTCGCGCAAACTTGTTGTCGTAATTTTTATTTGTACTTTTACAACATGTACACGGGAGAACCGCCTGGCGGTCCGGATCATCCACAGCACTTATATCCTGGGGACTAAGTTATAACTAGGGCTGGGCGTCAATGTTAACCAAATAAATAATCAATAATAGGTTTCGTACATTCCCATGTATCATAGTTTTTAAAAATATGTAGAACTTACAATTCTTTATTAACATTAGGAACGAGCGTGTTGGTAAATACTTAAACATTCGGAAAGAATAAACACAAATTCGGGACGAAAACAGACGCATACATGCGTCTGTTTTCGTCCCGGAATTTGTGTTTATTCTTTCCGAATGTTTAAACAATTCTTCTTTTATTATTTTCGTGAATTTGTGATAGACAACAAAATGTACAATTTCAAAATTTAAATGACTTTTGATACGTATTTAGGAAGAGTCAAAAGATACCCACACTCACAGTTATTTCTTCAGCCGCAGAAGCGAACAGTTTCGTTAATATTTTGCAGAAACTCTTTTGATTGTTCACAATTGTCGCAGCTGCGCTAAACGGGCAATCGCATGGCATTTAAGTGACTGCACGCATATAACCTTCTCCACTTGTTTCAGAGCGACACATCTCGCCCTACAGTGTACTTTTTGGTAAAATGTTAATTTAAAGTTTGCCTTGGTACAGGCGTTCTCGTACAGAAGGAAAGCATTAAATTTTTACTTTTTTTGTTTGTCTAAATTTAAACGATGAACTTTTTAAAAATTTAATCGCCATTAAAGCATTGATTGATTCATCGGTAGGTTATTGGATGAAGTGCCCAGACCTAGTTATGACGTAACATAGGAAAACATAAGCAAACGCCCCTGTGTAAATGAAACTTTTGGATCATGTGCTCTTTTAGAACAACATCCGTAACAAACGCGAAGTCCTCGTAGAAGTGAGTTAAATCAATGTTTCAATTAATAAAGCGTGAAGCACATGGGAGCAAGAATCGCATTACGTCGTGCCGACGCTTTGACGTGGCTCAATGCCGTACCGTCCCACGCGAAGTTTGCTATGCGTTTACGTTGCTTCGTGGTGCGATGCGACGCAATGTTTTCCTCACACGGGTTTCAGGCATTAGCCTGTTGATGACACTATAATCGGTAAAATAAAAGGAAAGGAAGAATCCTTATAACAACAATACTCTTTCTCAAGCCAACACTGTAAACGTTTACTGTCCGATACTGCTGTTATATCAATCAAAGGAACAAAAATTAATCAGAAGGAAAACGACATGATGTGCGTTTGGCCTAACTTTTGCGCACGTCGCGGGAAAGCTGTTTATTCTACCCTTTTCCTGAGTACCAAATATGAGCCACGATGTCTGCCTTTTTTTCCTCACCGTGACGCGCTGTTACAGCGTTTTATAAGTAACATGTTCAGTTAGTTGTCTACGAGTAGAAAAAGGTTGAAAGCTAAAGAATCCGTGCACGATACCTAATAGAACAGAACCGGCGCAAATAAAAAGCTGGAGCCTTAAAAAAAAAAAAGCCTGTATAGTTATTTTTGGAGTGCAGGGAAATAAATTCTACTTCGTCGTCGCTATCATATGTAGTTCAAGGTTTGCACCTTTCGTGATTTCGGAACATGGCGGCTGCATGTTCCGAAAGATGGCGGCGGCATGTAATGGAAGCTGGCGTTGAACGAGGCATTCGATTAGTTTGTTTATGTTTGTTGAAGGCATGGGGGATGCTTGAAGTCGCTGCATTTTCAACAAACAACGTCAAAGTTGACAGTCCGACGGATGCTCCTGCATACGCCGATGAAAGAAAAATGAATCACAATATCATACTGTCAACCTTGTCACTGTTACTGCAAGAAGGCGACGACTTCAAACTTCCACAATGTTTTTACGCAAAACATCGAATTTTCGTTCGACAACATATTATTTTCTCCGCCGGAGCGGTGGGACAATCCCCAGCTCTCGGCGAAATGGCGTAGTACGGAAATTAGCAAATATTTGAGTCTTGGCGCACGTGACTTCGAAACGCGATAACGTCTGGTTATTTTTGTGTAGAAAAGGTTTCTGCAAATGCACAATAATAATTTGTTGTTAGATGTTTAGGCAGTGGAACTTTAAACTACCCTAGGAGGCGCCTAGTGTCCTGTAACGTGGGTGTATTTAGACCCTCAGGGCCCGTTTGCTCGAAGCTGGTTAACTAACCGCG
>JAZHYW010054156.1:0-19927 GCA_037355805.1 Ixodes ricinus | reverse complement strand
AAAGCTATCGATAGTACTATCGATAGTATCGATAGTCGCCAGAAGTCTGACTATCGATAGTAAAAATCTATCGATAGTACTATCGATAGTCGACTATATCGAAAAACTATCGATAGTCGACTATCGAAAAGCTAGAGATAGCACTATCGATAGCCGACTATCGAAAAATTATCGTTAATCGACTATCGGAAAACTATCGATAGTCGACTATCTGTAAACCTATCGATAGTAACTGTCGACGGTTTACTATCGATAGTTTTGCGACACTATATATAGTAGTTTGCGTCGCTCCTCTTCTCTTTTTCTCGCTTTATTTTTTTCAAATGGGACACCAGCTAGCCCAAGCACTTACTATCCCAACTTTGGTTCAGCTTTCAGTGATGACGAAGACGGGAGTTTGGGCGAAGAGAGGAGGAAGGGAGGCGTAGCGGCGGTGTGGCAACTGTGTTCGCTCTAGTGGTTGCAAAACTATCGATAGTACTATCGATAGTATCGATAGTCACCAGAAATCTATTGATAGTAAAAAAGAACTACCGATAGTCGACTATCGAAAAAATGAAAGCCGTTTACAACTCCCTGTAACGTCGAATTAGAGCGCAGCTCTTGAGGAGGAGGGGATCGGTACATAGAGGAGGCTATGCCCCTCCTCTTCTCCTGCTCGCCCCCATTTAGGGAAAAATTTCCCGCTAAATCTAGCGGAAAACTTTCCCTGCTAAGTCTACCGGAAAATTTTCCCCGACTAAATCCAGCGGAAAAATTTCCCCGCTAAATTTAGCGGAAAAGATTTTCCCGCTATAACTAGCGCTAAACTCTTCCCCCACGCTAAATCTAGCGGAAAATTTTCCCCGCTAAATCTAGCGGGTTCCAACGGGAAGGTCGTTTTGAGAATGGGTCGAAACGGGACGGGTTCAAACAGGAAGGTCGATTGGGGAATGGGTCGAAACGGGACGGGTTCAAACGGGAATGGGTTGTCTCGGGCTACACCCGCCGGAATACATCCAAGCCAACTTTTTCATACTGCAGCCTTTTATTTCGTCGGAGTCTATGGAATTATTGTGCTGTGTTTGTTGGACGCGTTTCGACAAAGAGCTGCTCATCGGCGGCCGCGAGACTTCCGTTGAATGTGATCGACCGCCTTCATCCTCGGCATTGTGTTTGCGTTGTTTTGTGCTGCCCGAATCGGATTATGCATCTATCACGACAGAGAGCTGCTCATCGGTGACCGCGAGACTTCCGTTGAATGTGAGCGACCGCCTTCATCCTCGACATTGTGTTTGCGAATTGTTCTGTGCTGCCCGAATCGGATTATGCATCTATCACGGATTACATGAGATCGCTGTCTTATTTGTAAGTACTCTGCAAGCATGCTTCTGATAGTAGTCCTGCTTCCGTCTCAATAGACCATTTTACTGTTTACAAACATGAACTGCCGCTTGCGTCCCAAGCAACTCCCGGTCGTTCCGTCTTTGCAAGCCTGTCGAGTTTTGCTTACGTCACCAGTGCTAGAAAGCATAAATGCTGCACGAAAAGTAAAGTTGGAGATTTAACTAGGGCCTTCGGTTGTACAATTTAAAGGGGTCGTGAAACAATATCAGGTTGGAATGTTCATGACCTTACAGAGGCGTACTGGTCCTAGTCTGGCCCAAGTATACTCGCACGGACCGCCACTGACTCAGAAGCGTCTTGGTCGTGGTGAAATTGCGAGGATAAAAGGGAACTATTTCTTTCAGTCTTGCCTTCGCCAAGCTTGATGACGTGCGCGTGAACGTAGTTTTGCCCTTTGGCAAGCCTGTAATTGCACGCACGTGCCCGCACAAGCAGAGACATGGCTGCGGCCAGATGACCTGCTTGCAATCGTCTATAGAGAATTTAGTAGAACCTAGTAGAATCTTGATCGAAAAATAAAAAGTGAACCAGGCATGTTTCGACTCATTCGCAGTCATTTCTTCGTGCAGTCTTTTGGGTTATTACACCCTATCTTATGGGTGTTGGTCATTGCGCCTTTTTTACTTCCCTTTCTGGCGGTGGTACACCCAATTTAGAGGGCGTACTGCGCAGTCATAACACCCTAATAAAAAGGTGTACTGTGGAATCACACCTTAATTTAAGGGTGTTCGGAATAACGCCTTCATTTAGGGGTGTTAGGAATAACGCCCTTCTCTTAGGGCGTTTTGCTACACCAAAAAGGGTGTTAGTTATAGGACAAGCCATTTACACCCTGAAGGGTGTAATGATGTTTAGTGTGTAGAGCAATAAACGAAGATTGTGGATTCACGGCTGCCGGAGCGGCACAGAAATGGTTTTATTGTGCATGGTCATGATTGGACTTGACCTTCGCCTGCAGCCACAGACAGGGTGCAGCACCGGACAGAAAACACCTGTTCCTCCTGGATGTAGTGTATCACGTGATCCAGTTCTCCGTCGCCTTGCTGGCCCTGGCTTCCAGGGTACCTCCGGCCAATAAGCTGGCTCTGGCGCGCCACTCGCTACACGGGTTGTCCCATGCTCTACCACAGCTACGTTCTCTGGTGAGGTTCTGGTCAAGTCTCACAGAATGCTGCGAAGCAGACGTTGCAAGTAACGCGCTACAAGTAATGACGTTACCTGGTAACGCGTTACTTTTTAGCGCGATGGCGTTAAGGAGCTCGTATCGCGCCGGCTTCAGTGCCGTGCCGCAAAAATCCTCATTGGTCGTTAGGGCCATGACGTCACAGCCACTGACCTCGCGCGGTAATTTCAAAAACCCATAACGCTCACGTGACGTCACGCGTGGAATTAAAGGGATTAAAAACGACATGTATAATGCGATTTGAAGGTCGCCGCTCGTCTCAAAGGATCTCACTTTATAAAGTCATTCATTTGCCTTAAAGAAGATTTTGAACAATTTTAGGCGGGATTTGAACCGAACGCCATTTCGGTTGCAAGCCAGACACGTTACCGACTAGGCCAAGGAAGGCACGCTTGCACGGCTTGGGACGCTATCGCGTTCCACCCTTGGAGGCGAAGCTAAGGCATCCTCAATGTTTTTCCTTTACTAGCCACCCCGAGAGATAGCCCATGTAAAATTGAAAGAAAATCGTCCGAAATCTAAGGGTGTGTTAACTTTCAAAATGCTACAATATTTTTTTTTTTTTGTAGTTAGGTTAGGAGTGCAAAGTCTTCTAAATAATGCGAGCCGGTTCATCCGTTTGACATTGTGAGGAGTGTCAGACTCAGTGGGCATGTGACGTCTCCACTGTAGTTGAAAAACTTTGCTACACTTTCCGCCACCATCGACTTTCGGAAAGTGAAAGCAACTATATTGCAGTTGCCGTATTATTTTTTCGGACGCCGATGCCTTGGAGATGCTGTAATATTTAGACGTCTTCGCGGGGTCTAAAGTTAACACATCTGCAGCGTCGTAAATCTCGAATGCCTTCCCATGCGAAAATTTTCAACTTTCTATAAGCTGGGTTGTACCAATACCTGTTGTACTCACAAGACCACCTCCGTGAACCGAGTCGCCGCAATTTTGGTTCTGACGCTGCCACGGCACGGCCGTCATATGTTCTCGCGTTTTCCAAACATGAGTGGGCGAAGGAAATATTGACAAGCTGAACGCTATCGCGAAGCGGTTTCTAATGGCGCCAACGGGGTCCCCGACAAATGTGACACAAACAGCAAAATGGCAGCGGTGAAAAAAATATGCTGCCCCGTTTTTGCTGATATTCATTTTTCAGGTGGGCGATCTTTCGGTGCTGTTGTATGTAATATGTGCTGAAAACCAAGGGGGGGGCGATATTTTTCGCAATGGGGCATGCTGCTTTATTCTTTTCGTCGAAAACCCTTTTAAGTTTGTTCGCGCATACACAGCGCTGATATATGCAGCACTGCATCAATGTTACGTCCAAGTTAGCGCAGCACTTGCGATGTATGTGTGAACTGGCCTTTAGATGAACATCTATATAAACACTTTTTTTTCTTCTTTTATTTGAAAAATTATACACGGATTGTCTATCCGTAAGAATGGTACATATCATCATCAACGATTGTGCAGTCTTCTCTTTTTTTTTATCGCATGACGTTGTACGATATTTCCTCTGCCATCAGTATGCCCAGATGGATGCATGGCTTGCACTGACGTCAAGTGAGCGCTGAGCGTACATTCCCAGTGAATGTTTGCAGACGATCCAGCAACGTTTCCCCACACCAGGCACTGCGCGTGTGCAGACACCAGAGTCGCGTGAGCTTCTGCGCCGTGCCGACAGCGGCGCCACCATAGAGTGGCGGGACGTCGACCCGCGTGTCGGACTACACACATCATAAAAAGATGTATTTAATTTAAATTAGATTGATTTGTTTTAAATCAGCTGAATTTGATTTGAATCAGTGTAGCTAGAATGTAGTGACTCTATATCATTACATGTATTTCGAAACATGGCAGATTGGTTGATCCGGTCATTGATAACAATGCAGGAGAAATTACTTAAAATTTAAGGTACACCTTAATTAACAACTTTCTTGGTATGTAACCCCGCACTACTAGGGCTAAAAACAGCTCGATTTTTTAGTTTGACAAAATATTTATTTGCTCTTCTTTCACGTTCTAATTTACTCGCAATAAGACGTTAGTTTTCTAGTTTTTGTTTCTTTCTTCGCATCCTGATTTGCTCTCAATAGGACATTATGGAATTGACAAATAAAGTGGAAGGCAGAAGAAGGCTCCGCGATTTGTTCAGTAAAGAACTGCTGTCTGGTAGTGTGCAGCGTATTCTACATCGCTCCTGCTCGATGATTCCTTGATTTTAGTACAAAACAAATTCGCATGGAAAGCATTAAATGACAAACAAATGGCAAAAAAAACTTTTTTCGGAAATAATTTTTGCGGCAATGATTTGATCCGATTTACATGGCGATTTCAATCACGATTTAATTCACCTTGATTTTGATTCCCCGGCCTGGCGTAGAAATGAAACGTCTGTGCACGTGCTGTGGGCCGAACCGGGCGAACAGTGTTCTCGGTAGCACGCGTCCCGGTCCCCGCAGGTCGTTCTTCAGGTGGGTCCGGATGACCCTGCCCATCGTGAAGACGGTGCCCTGCGGCTCGGGTCGCTTCCTGAGCCCGGCCATGTCTCGCCTGCTGCTCTTCCTGCTCGAGGCCCAGGGCGGGAACGCACCCATGCTCCGGCTCTTGGAGCGCGTGCTCCGGCTCCAGGAGCAGGTCCGTCAGCTGGCCAGGGCCCTCCAGCGGCAGGAGGGCGCCCCGGTCGCTCCGCCGCCAGGCCACAACCCCGACCGGCTGGACAGACTGGCCCTCGACCAGGAACGGCACGCGCTCGCAGACCAACGATTATGAAATACACCGATGACATCACAACGTGTACTGCTTTGTACTCTGTTTGCGAGCGAGTAGGAGCTACGGAGTTTTCGTAGATCGTTTCTTCCGTCCCGCAATGCTCTCCGCAACCCGCTACGCTATCCGGAACTCTGCAGTCAAGGCATGCGTGCCGTCCTCGTTGCAGAGAACGTAGCGGAGTAGGGAAAGCCCCTTGACGTGTATTTCCCCGCACGTCCCCAAAAGGTGCGCACCACAAAAAAAAAAAAAAGGAAAAAGAAGCCCGAAAGTTTTACGAGCAGACTTTGGCGCCAAGCAGCCAAACCGTCGACGACAAGAAAAAAAAAAAGAATAAAAAAAGGAAAAGAATTGCGCTTCCGGCGCGCAAGATGGACCGCACACGATGCTACAGAAAAGCGCTTCGAGAGCTCGCGCGCTGTCTCCGCGTCTGACCACGTGCTATGGTCTCCGCGCTATTCCACGCCAGATTGGGTGCGCTGGCTCGGTGTGATTCTGCTACGGTCCATCTCAACGGCGTAGAGGAGCAAGCACATATTTGCGCACGTTCGGCTTTGCAGCAAAGGCCCGTGTTACGCCGTACGCTGCGGTTTTTCTTCCGTAGAGCTGTGCAATGTGAGCCCGCGCGCATTCGCTCGGGACGAATTATCCGATGCGGAGTCTTCCCGTGTGCGAACTATCAAACTTTTCCTCCCATATAAATGTATGGGCGCTCGCCGGGACTTTTGAACACGATCGAATTAAACGAAAAGTCGAATTAACCGAGGTGCAACTGACAAAAGTTTACTCTAAAAAAATGTCCAGCTCCTCGCGGAGCATTACTAAGTTCCCCTTATGTAGAGAAATAGGATACATGTAGATGCATTTTGCATTAGATATGTTGTATTATCAAGACGCTTCACGCTAAAAGTGTCGCTTCCTCCTCCGACAACTGCTTCGCGTGGCGTATGAGCAATGCGCAACCTTTTTTCTTGGGCTGAAGACGAGAGCGCCTCCAGTCTTTTCGTGGCACGTCCGCTCGGTGGCGCTCGCTCACGCTGTCAGGCTTATACCAGGCTGCCTCAAGCCCTTTGATGCATTAGTTTGCAAGTAGCGAAAGCAGGAACGAGAGAAAGGTCGCGAACTGCACAAGGAAAAGAGTGCACCATTTCTGGTACCATGCGGTTTTAAATGTCGTTCGAACAGTCAATCAAACAAGCAAGACGTTCTGCCAGACAAAACACTTACTTTATTCAGTCATACGAGAACTTGCGACAAGCCGTAAAATCTCGTGCTGACATCGCTTTTGTCGTTTCCTCTAACCGCTGCTTTGTTCGCGTCCGAAGAACAATGAACAAAAAATTGAAAACCTTGGAGTGTGGGTGTAACGAAGGTAGCTAACAGTATTCTATTACAAATAATTAATAAAAAAAACCATGTTAAAGCAGAACACTGTCGTGCCATTTGGTCTAGGGAACACTGAGATGAGGATGCAACTTTGAAGCCTAGGGGAAAAAAACGTAGGAAGAGGTCAATAGAGAGAAACGGGGAGGGAGGCTGGCAGGACTGGGACGCAAGGGCAGCGAATCGAGTGATTCCGTGGAAGGTTTCGACGTGGTCGTCCCATCACCTCTGGTCCAGCTGGAGCGTGCTCAGTGTCAGCACCGTCAAGTTCATTGGTCGGCCTGCGCCAGAGAACGGAGCGGATCACCCATGCAGACGGCGAAAAGCGGAGACACATGGTTAGCTCCCGATTCGGTTTGCACAAGATACATTCTTACTCTTTCTAAAAACAATGCCAATGAAAATACATACATGGAACAGGATCCATAGCCAATGGCTAGTTCCAGATTCTTTTAAGCAAATACAAAAATAAAGCGACAAATCGGTCATGAGTAAGCATAGTAACAGATTATCGTGTAATTAGCAGTCAAGCACATAGTCAATATATTCACCACCTAGTTCTACGATCAATGAACTCACAAAATCAGTGGTTCTCGAAAAGGAGTCCACGGACCCTTTGGGGTCCCTGAAGGCCTTCTCAGGGTCCTGAAGCCTAGACCATCATGCCAAGCAGTAGAACTTTTTAAATAATTCTTGTTTTATTGATGTTGGCTTCCTCATAAAACTAAATTAGATGAAACCATGTATACTGAATGAGTAGGGTTGATTATTTTCTATTTCAGGACTGCAAAGTTTGTTTGCATGCATTTAGTTTCCTTCATTTACCCTTTAGTCATTGCAATCATTCAATACCGCCCCTACCCCCAGGCGGATGGGGTCCCATACCACTTCTGTCGATGCAGGAGGGGTTCCCAAAACATCAGTGGTTGAGAACCACTGTACTGGATCAGAGGAACGTAAGGAACCTCTTTATTAAAATGACGACTTTTTATTTTGTGAATCTGATTCACGCCTCAATGTTTTCTCATTAGGGGCCGGGAATAGGCAATGTAATCCAATGCAGGAGCGCAAGTTCGTCTGCTTCTTTTGCGGGGGTTGTGGTGACGTCAGGAGGCTGATCTCTGATTGGTTCTGAATGAAGGATACTGGGTAGACCTCAAGGCAGCTTGCTTTGAGGTCTACCCTCTATCCTTCAATCAGAACCAATCAGAGCTCGGCGTATTTCTGACGTCACGGAAACTCCTGCGCAAGATGCAGACGACTTGCTCTCTGCATTACTAGTTTGAAATGACTGCATAGCTCGCCAGTCATATTCTGCACAAAGATGCAATGAAATGAAAGCTGTTGGAATATATAATCACAGTGAGAACGACGATTATAATACCTATGTTTGGTGTACTATGGTCACTGACAGTCAAGGAAGGCATTAACAAAACAAACGTGAAGACTACAAAAATTGCCGTATGCTGGCTTCTGGGACACAAAGACGAGAAACAAACATACAGCTCGGTAGAATCGGGCTATTACAGGAAATGTGTGCGCACACTTTAAGACCCAGCCTTCAGAAGGTGCACCAATACTCCTAGAAGCACGAACCAAGTTAGTTCAGTCCAGATCAAAAGGCTCACAACCCAAATGGGAAAAGGGACTTTCAAGGAGCAGCAACCATCGAACAGGCATGAGGGGTTTCATGTGACAACCTTTAAAGAATGTGACATTAAATGTTGTCAACATTAAAGAATGTCACAACATTTGCCACAACCAGAGGAACTGAGCTGCAGAGTCTCAACTGGAACCTTTTAAGGGGGACACTGGCTAGAGATTTATCTTCTGAACTACTGAAATGATCGGGAATAAAATTTCTGGCAGGGGAGATTTAACATCAGATGTATGTGTATTGTGCAAACTTTCAGCTCCCTAGGACAATTTAATACATCTGCATAAGATGTATCACTCTTCACTCAGAAATCTATGATATGCAAATGAACCTATTAAGCACCATTTTGACTGCTCGAATATAAAGTGGGGGATGGGGGACTTTGGGCTATCTAGCTTTTATAACTCAAACGTAAATATTTGAGAAAGAGTTATTACTCTCAAAATATGAGATACATATCTGGTCCTATATCAATTTTTGAAAACATTTTTTCTCAAGGAGGACTTCAACTTAAAACAAAAATAAAGTAGATAGCCCAATTCCCCAGTAAATTTCAGTTCAGAATACTTTTACCTTTGAACAAAATATTCCTTCGTATGAAATTTGCAGCAAAAAGTGAAACTGAAAAAAATGTGTTCAAACATGAAACTTCTTTACTTTGTTACTGCACCACAATGTGATGAAAATATTTTATATCAACTTAACTATTTGGCATGTGGTTATCAAACTCAGTGTAAGGGTGTACAATTAGTTTCTAAAACTGACCCTAAACTTGAAACAAATTAAATTTTTTTTTTAAATCTAGGTTTAGCTTTTTTATTTTTTAGCACCGACTACCAAACAATTCAACATAGAGCCCCTGCAAAACCGAGCTGCTGGTTTCATTTTTTGCACATAGTACATCCCTTTCCAATGTTGCAAAATTAAAAAAACTGTGCCCAGTTGCGGGGCTCACTATATCATTGGAAACTCGCTGGTCGAACACTGTTTCACAAAACTTTACCATTACGATTCCCTCCACAATAACTTTTTTTCTGGCACCTCACATTATTTCCTCACATCGGGATCACTCGTACTAGAGCTAAACACGTCATCATCTTCGAGCACAGCCACAGCAGACGACGTAACAAAATTTATGTGCAGCGATATTAACGCCAGTTTCTTCTCTCGACTTCTCGTTTTAGTCTTTTTTTTGCATGTTTCGTGTTACCTCTGTGTTTACATTTTTGTTATTTAATATATTTTCTGTATTTTGTTTCCCCATATGCAATACCCTCCCTAGGAGGACCTTGTAGCGGTATTTCGAATAGATACGTAAATTAATAAAAATTAGAGTCCCACGTGAACCCACAGCAGAGTCCTAGCGACACGTCACAGCGGAGTTGATCGGCGTTGCATTCACGCACCATAGAGCCTCGACGACAGAGTCTCTCGACGACGTCGTAATTGGTAGATCTTCGACCCTGCCCCAAGCGAAAAACACTCTGAAGCTCAACAAGACTCGTTGCGGCAGACGCGCGCTGTCTCGGTGTCGCCGCAAAACAGGGTCGTGCTCGTGAAACCACTAGTGATGACGTTTCGTGGGGAAAACCTCAGGTGATGGTTCTGGCGCTTCACCCACCGTCGAGCAGCCTCCCGTGGTAGGCCTTGAAGGCCTTGACGGCGTCCGACTGCCTGTGGAAGGTGGCCAGGGCCGTGCCCACCGCCACCATGCGGGCGTCCTGCATCGGCCCAATGTCCTGGAACAGGTCCTGCGGGAAAAACGTTGCAGACGTTTGAAAGAGGGGAGCTTCCGAGGGACGTGGGAAGCGGGGAGGCACCGGCACGCCTTGGAGCGAGAGTTCTCGCGCCGAGTTCCGAGGAGCCTCGACGGTTCTCAAAGCGTCGCCGGAGGTTCTCCGAGATCAACGATAGAGACCCATCCACACGCTTGCGTCTGCTTACAACCAGAAAACACGCCGGCGCAATCTGTGTAACGACCCTGGAACTTAATTTCACTGCAGCGAAGGTTTTGCGGTGTTTGCGAGATCAAGCAGATACACTATCTCCCGAGATGGTATCGGACACCCCTAGGCTCTTTCGGAGCTTAGCTTGTGGCGCTGCCGAGAGATGGCAGGACGTGTTACTGTAAATATTTTTACCGTACACGTTTTTTAAAAATTATGACCAGTGATTGAAAACCACGTGCAGCCCGAGCCGCACGTGCAATAAAAATTTAGAAAAAAAGTATTTAATCAAAAACTGCCCCCCCCCCCAAAAAAAAGAATCGTCCGAAGGGTGAAAAGGCGCACAGTCATAAGCAGGTTGCGAGTGCGTGTGCCAGCCTTCGGAAAGAGCCACCGTCTTGAAAATGCGGGTGAAATCGTCGCACGCCGCGGGAACGTCGACCGAGACGTGCGGAAGAAAGCGCTTGTGCGTACCCGTGATGTCCGTCTCCGTGACCTGCGGGTCGAGGTTTGCCACCAGCACCGACACCCCCTGCAGGGGCTCCGAGGGCGCCCTGCGTGCCGTTGTCGCCTGACGTAGTCGCCGCTCTACTCCCGCCATCCAACCGGTGCAAGATGCGGTTCAGCGCCGTCTAAGGAGAAAAACAAACAGCTGCGTCAACAAACCACTTCATGCTGTTCAAAAAAAAACAAAAAAAAATCCTACCGTGAAATCGCGTACAAACATCCTCCGTTAAAAGATCAACCATTCCTTTTTTCTTTGTGCTAATTTATTGTAAGTTGAAAATTCCGAAACGTCGCCCATCTCAAGACTTGACAGATCAACCTGCATGATTTGCGGTATCGGTACGAGTCATGAGCGAGCTCGGAACGGGTTCCCGCGTCTTTTTGTCGCACTGCGGAACCTGAGTTTGCCGGAGTTCGGGAGTTCGTAGAGAGTTCCTGAGTGTTCGTCGCCCCCCAAAACAACGCGAATCTGCCGCATCCGCAATATCTCTTCCTGTAACACTTGGTTCGTAACGGGTGCTGCGATGTTTGTCGGCCATTTTTGACAAACTTTTGCCGTCTCATTCTTCGAGATTGCCCACCCTACCTTTCACCATTTATCTCTTCGAAACGGGTGGGCGCACGTACGGGACTTTACGGCGCACCTACGCCGTTGCATAATGCTTTTCACGGCGACGGGAGCTCGGCGCTCACGTAGTACGCCATTATTGTGCCGTCACCGTTGTTTCTGTGCCGCGTCCCAAGCCCGATCCCGGGGTCGGGCATGGGATTGGGCATCCCGTGCCCAATCTGTACCCTGTCCACGACAAGCCTCCTTGGCTCACTGTAACTTAAAGCCGCGTTCTTCGAACCCGCCACAAACTTTCCGAGGTCTAGCCGTACGGCGTGCGGAGTTCGTCCGGTCCGAGACGGTTGTGCACACGAGGAGGATGACAACACCGTTCCCCGTGAAGGTTCCCGCTAACCGCGGTCGCCGCAAAAGGTCGTGAACAACACCCTCCCCCCAAAGGCAAGAGAGGTCCGAACCGGGGTCGATCTGGCGGCGGGCGGGCGGTACACAGCGGCGCCCTTCCCCAGCACGTCGTCCAGGGTCATCCGCTCGAGGTCGTCCTCCTCTTCCACGATCGGCAGAATCCCGCGTGCCTCCAGCAGGTTGCGTCGGGTCTGTGGAAGACGAAAGACGTCGAACATTCCGAGACATCCACATGCGGCAAGCTCCCCGGATCACTTTGTGCAAGGTTGTTTCAAAGCTTTGTTCGAGGGTACAAACGGGGAGGCTTCCGTTTCTTGCGGGTCACTCGCTCAACTTTGTATCGATGCAGGCCCGGAAACCTTACCGAAACGAATAAGAATTAATCTTAAATTTTTTATCTTTTTTTTTAAACATTTAAAAGAAAAATGTTTTTTTTTATTTTAAATCAGTAATTGTGACACACGTGTCAAAAAAAAAATTGTATGCAAAATTTTTTAAATTTTTTTAGAGCAGTAGTGGCGGTGCGAGATTTCTTTTTTTTTTTAACAGTTTGGTTGTGACACACGTGACAAAAAAATTAATTTCTTGTTAGAGATATAGTGGGGGTGCAAGATTTATTTTAAATTCTGCGCGTAAAGTCCATGACATCACGGAATGGTCACACACTCTCCACCTCAACATGACGTCCAAGCCGATCCACCTCTCCTCCACACGCCCGAAATGCTGAGAGGAAACAAGTGGAAAGGAGGTGACTACTGACTAAATCACATCTCACGTCGTCAATATTGCTCTAAAAAATTTTTTGCGGATAAAAATTTTTTTTTTTTGACATGCGTGTTTAAATTATTGCTTAAAAAAAAGCTCGAGGTACACATAAGCACTTCTTATGAGTTGTGACTGCGAAAGCAGGCAAGCCGCTCGTCTGCTCCCTTTTTCGTCAGCTGCATACTTTTCGTCGATGGTCAGCGCACGTTCTCCCCTGGGCACGCTGACCTTGGACGCTCCATATTAATGGAGCGCTGATGAACACGCAGCGCAATGGGGTGAGCGGTCGTGGAAACTGACGAGCGCAGCGGCCAATGAAAGCTCCGTCGACGCGTGCCAGCCAAAGGAATCAAAGGCGAAATCCATCAGCTTTACATCGCTCTTTTGTGATCGGGAAAACTAAGTGTCTTTTTCGCGCTTCAAACTGATGACGTAAGCTCGCTCCATGAAACAGTTAATGCTTTCGCATTAAAAACTTTTTTCCTAGTAGATATTTTTACGGCGGAGCAATAAGGCTATATATACAATCCAAAAAACAATGCATTAAAGCTATTTGTTTTCCCAAACAATTCTTGATTGGAGTGAATTACCACCCGATGTTGCGAATACTGCTAAATTCCTAGCCTTTTGTTCAATGTTATCACAACAGATGCAGCCTGCATGATATTAGCCCCTTAACCGTTTCTAATTTTAGGAATTTTTGAGCCTTAACTGTTCAGTTCTAGACTTCAAAACCAGATTTCTAAAACCAAAAAATGGGTTAAAAAAAAAAAAAAAGAAAGTAGAAACCACAAGGGTGACTATTTATAAATGCGACAGCATTTATCGTTGCCCACACGGGCAGGTTAGGGGAAACTGAATTGGTGCATAAGTCACGTGACGACAGTTTTGCCGCCAAATTTAGCAGGGGAACTGAATTGGTGCATAGGTCATGGGACATCAAATTTTCCGCTAAATTTAGCGAGGAATCTGAACTGGTGCATAGGTCACGCGACATAAATTTTCCGCGACATTTATCTGGGAACCTAAAATAAGGCCAGGACCCATATACATAGCTGAAAACCTGTAGTAGTAGCTTGATAATGCTATCGCATTAAAAAACCCACTGCTGTCACCTGTTGGCACAACAGCAAACAAAGCCATGAGCAAGCCTAGGACTCCCCAAAACGGTCGAACCCGTGAATCGGGGAAAGTGGACGAGCTGCACTTAGTCTGAACGGGTTGGGGGGACTTCACGCTGACAAGCTAGGCTTGTCCAAAACAGTTAAAGGGTCAATAAACATAGATAGAAAAGAAAGAATGAAAAGCAATCTATTGGCGGCATTTGCCGTGTGGCCACACTCACCGAGATGAGGTTGTTGGCCGTGGTCACCAGGATCCCATTCCTGTCCACGCGGATTTCTTTATCCAGACTCTGTGGAAACTGTGGCAGTTAGAAAACGCTCCGCTCAACGATCCATGCCCAGGGCTTGGCTACAGTTCTCACAAACTGAAATTCGGGCAGTGTCTTCGTTAAAAAGGGGGAAAAACAACAACAAAAAAAACTCAAAGTGACACGAATAAATTTTTTATTTTGTTTTCTTTAAATGCATTTTAAGGACCAGAACCCACCGGAGAAATTGAAAATAAATGAACTCTGAAGGATTTGTGGGTTCTCAAGCTACAGAAATGCAGTGACAACCATCCCATGCAAACATGCGCTTACGAGAGTCAATCATCATGAGCATTAGAGAGTAGCACATTCAAAGTGGTCGTCGTGGGGCCTGGGCATTGACGTGAATTATGTGAAAAAAATCCGTTAACATTCCACTTACGTCATCGTCCATTATACCAATTGGTCTCTGCAAGGAAAAAAAAAGAGATTTATGTGAGCAAATAACTGCCCAGAGCAGACAAGAATTACGGCTAACAGGTTTACGTACAATACACCATATATCTTATGGCTAGAAGACGGCCGTTGGATTCTGGCTACGAGCAGGCTACGCTGCAGCCGACACACGTGGCAGGAAGACGACCACTTGTCTTTTGGGAACAAAGCTTCTCTCTAGCAGAATACGTCTCCAACACTACCAAAAGACATCATCATCATTTAATAAACTCTGAGGGCCCAAATGAACATTAAAAAAAGGAGTGAGCAGTAATAACCCATTACATAAACTAAAAGAACAAAAAAAATATATGTTTAACTTGTTTTGTTTATAGTATGTGCCTTGTTTCTTAGCATATGTTTTATGTTCAATACGTTTTTATTAATAGGCTAGGACGCAACCCTTTGGGAAGCCGACAACCACTTGGAAAGCAGACGACAACCGTTCCGCCCCTTCTAGCTGATTCACACGACGGACAGAATCGTAATTTTCGCCCGGCTGATGCGACGCAGGTTTCGGCACTCCTTCGGGCCCGTGTCGAGAAGCTCCCGTCAAAAACTCATCTAGCACGCCGCAATAATTCTTCCAGGTTCAATTGGCCTTTCACTGAGTAAGACCTTCGGTGTACTTAAAGGGACACTGACAGCGTATTTATGCTTGCCAAGATTTCTATTTGTACACGACACACGAGAGCCCAAGTACCCGGAACATAATTTGCGGCTCGACATTAGTTTTCTTTCCACCCGAAAACCGCCGATCGAGAGCTGGCCATTTTGAGTCGCTTTCTTTTCGTGGTCATGTGCAGTTTTCTATGGTTTAGACAAAAACACCAACGGTAATCAAAGTCGTGGGTCATCGAAAGCACACACTCAATACTATAGATGGACAAAAAATACGATACTCATTTTTTGTGGATTTTAAAAAACACCAAATCCATTCATTAAAAAAAAACAAAAAAACAAGTTGCCTAGCCATTTGATTTTTGCTAACTTTCTCCTCTATATTTCTCCTTCCTCCCCAGCCCAATTTCAAGCAGTTGCGTTTTTTGTCTTTATTAAACGTATAGGTGACACTGTAGCCAAATATTGATTGGGTAATCTTCCAACACCATAATAGATCGCCTGGCAAAAAATAAAAATATTTTTTTGGGGGTGTCAGTGTTCCCCACGAGAGCAGAGTGCGTGCAGACATCTCTGAACGCCCCTCCGTGAGCCCAGAAATTCGCTCGCTTCTGCACCGAAACCTTCTCGAGCAGGATCATGCCTGCATCACCGTCATGCCTTGGGTTAGTAAAGCTAGTGGCACTTCACGCGAAGCCTATTGCAGTATGTAACAGCAGCGTACGATTCTTTATCGCGAAAGCGAACGTCAATTTATCTCTTGGACAACAGTGCGATGTTGGAGTTTTGCGGCACTGTGGGGTGGCGAACAAGTTCGGCCCATTCTCGCCGGCGTCTGCTCATCGTCTCCTTCGTGGGGATGAGCTTGAGAGACGGACGAACCACTAACATGTCGTCATGCGATCAATCCGTCCGCAAACAAGTCCGTCGTGCGAATCTGGCCGTCACAAACAAATGAAAGAGAGCCCGATTTTTGCGAATGGGGGCACACTCACCCTCACGGCGGCCATTCTTTGCGAAAAGCTCACGAGTCCCCTCGGGGTCGTTCTGAGCGGACCTCCCTGCTGCCGGAAAGTCGAAGCCTGTCCACGAAAAATCAGGGACCCTAAGAAAACCGCTTCCACGAGACTACGCTGCCCAAAACGAGTCTTCAACGGGTGCGTTTGGCATCCCGTATCGCCCGTGAACCCTGTCACCCCGAAGCGGCAACAAATTATGTCGAAGTAACTGGCGCCTCGCGCCGTCGGATGTCGCGATCCTGGCGTTTTCTCGTATAAGTTCAGTCACAAAAGTAGAGCGAATGCAACTGTTGCCGTCGTCGCGGCGTTTTGACTCGTGCCTGCCGAAGCTTCCGTGGATAGTCGAGCCGGAGGGTGACCTGAAGCAGATGCGGGCGACTGCTCCGGGTCGCGGCAGACAACGGCACGACGCGAGTGGGACGTCACCAGGCAGAGACAGAGAGACCAAAGATACTGCAGCTTTTTACCACGTGCACAAAAAAATGACGGCGGTAGCTGCTACTGCGCGTAGTACCGTCGAATCCACCTCTAACAATCCCAGATATGACCACCTACCGGTTAAAACGGACAGTTATAAAAATCTATGAATTCGAGACACTGCCCATTAAAATTGCATCCAGATCGGGCATCTTCCCCACAGTGGGTGGCAGTGGCCTTGCCACCCACCAGTCTGGCTGACTGTCCACCTTTACTATGTCCAACCCACATATAAATTTTGCCCCGCTGAACAGAACGATGCTGACTCTGAAAATGCACGACACTCTATATTGTTGTGTTTGACAGACTTGTGTGGCACTATGCCACAGAGCTGTATAATCCCTGCAAACAAAATCAGTGCTGTGCAACAGAGAAAGTACACACAACAATAAAAGTTGCAGCAGTCGCCTCCTCCACCTCCCCTCAGCACACTGGAAATTGTCAGATGTACAGCTCTCAAGAATTCCTGGGGAGAACCCTGATCCAGATACAACTATCATTTCCGCTTTTGCTCTATTTTCCGATTTCTTTCATTAAAGACCTAGCACACTGTTTGTAACTAAACTGTCTCCATTATTGTCTTTTAAAGTGTCTTTAAAGGTAAGTCCAGTTACAGCGAACAACTGATACAATGACCGCTTTTCGCGAAAGTATCGCATTAATTATAAGTCAACTCAACTGTAACACCCACATTTACTGTAAAATCCTTACTGTAAGATCAAGAGAGACTAAATGGTAAAAACATGAGGTAGGCTATCTTTGGGGATGTGACAGCAAAAATAAAAAAAAAAAAAAAAGCAATAATGATAAACATAGGGGCTCTCCACTACGAACCACGTGACAAGGGAACTGATACCACAGATCGCGGACATGGCGAATTCGCGTTTCACAACACGATAAATGACCAGGAATTCGCTACAAGCTCCTGTGTCACGGAAAAGGATATTGCAGACTGCGGATGCAGCACATTCGTGTTTCATGGTGAGGTAAACACGCAGAAACTGGCTACAAACTTGTGTGCCCCAGGAAGCGATATCGCATGCGCAAATCGCAGAAAGAGATGCAGGAACCCGCTGCGAACTTGCTTGCCACACGTATTAGTATAGCAGACCGCATGGTTGATTTGGTTCCCGTCGCACATCACACTATGCTAAAATAACGCGCAATTGGGAGATGGTCTGTGTGAGAATCGGAGGGAGGAAATGTTTCGGAATTTTTACGTTAGGAATATTTAGCCAGAAAAATGGGTTGGACGGTATCTCGGGGGATGGCACCTTACGGGATATTACGGTATGCATATCCACACTTTATTTACTCGATCGCACACAACAGTCGTGGTAACCGAAGTATGCAGGAAAGGAAACACGCACCATGTACGGGTCAACGTCCACGTCTAGGACAAAATTGTGACAGGTACCGTTACGAGCAGGTCGGTTGCACTACATCCGAGTTCTACTGCCAGGAATGTGTAGCGGCATCTCCTGCCGACCGCAGGAAGACAAAGCCGCCTATCAAGAGCCAAGTGCACATACTATTCGCATGCTCACGGGGCAGTGGAAATGCGAGCGCACGTCGACACTACACCGAAGCCGCAAATGCAGCTAAGAAGTCCTTATAACAGCTACCACCGTAAAACGAGAATGCAGTAAACACACCAGTCGAGATCAGTTAAGGCACTACAAGCAGATGGCGGAGGAAGTAGGTGTGCCTCACCTGTGCCTGCCGTCCGGCCGAAAAGCCGTGCGGAGGACGGGACGGGGCGTGCCACCCGCCCCCACCGCCGCCGCCATCCGGTCGCTGCGGAGGCCTCCCCTGCCGGCTGCGCGCAGGGTGTTGAGGCGCAGGTTGGGCGAGCGCCCCGTCTTGACGATGCCTCCGCCAGCCACCCCGAGGCGCCTGCCGCCGCCGTTGGCGCTTCCGCGCACGCCCCTGGCATTGAGCACCTCCCGGGCGTCTTGGGCCGGGCCGCCGCAGGCTCCCCTGGCGGCGCCCGCCGCACCGGCTACGTTCGGCCGCCTCACGCCGATTCGATTGGCCAGGCGGCTACTCAGCACCATCTGGGAGGAAGGCAGACGGCAATGACGCAGCGGTTTCACCGAACCCCGCTTCACTCTGCTGGTTTAGGTTGGTTCACCGGCAAGTCAACGGAGTCGTTAAAATTACTTTTATTTAAAGGGAAGCTGGAGCGCCTTTCAAGAAATCCGAGTGAGGAGCGAACTTCCATAGCTTTTTGTCTCGTGAATTTGGTTACCGCACTTCATTGTGGCATAAGTAAAAGTAAACAGCATTTATCTTAAAAGCCATGTGCAGAGATTGCTGCAGACCGTGCAGGCGAACTTCTATGCTACCCGTGATCTGTCCAAAGCATCATGATGTCGTCGTTGGCCTTCTCGAGCCAGCTTAATGATTAGGAAGGGTCGTCTGATCCCGTCCACGACAACACTTTTACCTTTTAGTAGCTTTTCTCTCCCTTCTCAAGCTCTCCTGTGCTCGGCAGGATGCAATGCAACGAGCAGGTTAAGGTGAAATTTTAATTGCCGATTACAACCCTCCCAGTAGTAAGATGGAAAAAAAAAACAACGCACATAGCTTCTAAGGTGCCCACACGATGTTCGAATTCGAGGACCTCTTCACCTTCTCTTAAAGAAACTATAGTCAGTTACAGGTTAAGAAAAGTTTTCGAGGCAGAGGAGGGCAGGGGAAAAGGAAGCAGTGGAATGCTGGAGAGGAGGAAACTTCCTCCTCTCTTCAGCATTTTGTCTGCTTCCTCCTCCCTAGCCAGAAACATTTTCTTAACCTGTCACCGACTATAGTACATTCTAGATTGGAATGGGCTGCTTCAATATGATATCCTGGTCACACCACACTCGTGTCTAACCTTGAGGCTGTCCAAAAGGGGGTGCACTCCTTATTTGCTCCAATGATCATTGTACTGCCAGAGATGTCTCATGCTTTGCTCCATCACCCCGATTGACCTTGCAGGTCATAGCGTCTATTTTCGCCAAACCACGCTGAAACAAAGTATACCTACGGATTTTTGTGAGAGTTCAGTCCGGATGTGGACCACCTCAAGTTAGGATCACTTCCAAATACACCGATTTAGAGTGCACAGTTTCGGTGGGCCACAAGAATGGCAGCCTCACGCTCACGATAATGACTAGGAGTTTAATGGCACCAAACCAAAAGAAGCCACGCGGCACCAGTGACTTCACGCTAAAGCTTAACCAACGAGCATTTACGAAATAAAGTGAAACGTGCAGGACTTGAAGTCTTTCAGTTCAAAAGGCGAGCATAGTCAAGGCGAGCATAGTCGGATTAGAGGTTCTTTCCGAATGACAGGCAGCCCCGTTTTTGCTACTTTTGGATTTGAGCAATACACT
>JAZHYW010054155.1:0-11633 GCA_037355805.1 Ixodes ricinus | reverse complement strand
GTAGCGTTAGCTACACTGGCCGAGGTTGAGCAGTTTCGCGTGGCTCTCGTAATGAGCCGTACTCCGTGCTGCGCAAGCGCGAGAAGCAGTGACGTCACACGGCGCACAGCTGGCGGGGCGGAGCCGCCGTCGCTGCAGGCTCCGCTGCCACCCCGCGCGCCTCGCCAATCTGCGCAAGCGCGAAGAGCAGTGACGTCACACGGCGCACAGCTGGCGTGCCGGAGCCGCCGCCGCCGCGGGCTCTACCACCACCACGTGCGCCTCGCCGGTCTTCGCATTCCAGAGGAGTGACGTCATAGCCGCGGCAGACGCACTGGCGCCGCCGCGTGCACAGCCGTGTGCCTCCGTTGCGCAGTAGCCAAGTCTGACGCTGCACCGGAGCTGCTTGATAGCACCTCTCATTTTGTGCGCATAAGCTCACGCTACGTATATCCTGGCATAGCCGAGCTAAGCCACCGCAATTTTTTCTTCACAAAAAGAAATTGCCTATCTTGACACGTGCTGAAGCGATAGCGCGGTTTACTTCGTTGGTGTTTTTCCAATAAATGTTAATTGTGAGTTCAGCGCTTGTGTCATTCGCACCTTCCTTTCGTCCTTGTCTATTTCTGCGCGCTGTTTATTTCCGTCACCTATGTAATACTTCTTCCTCCACCTCCTATTCTTCTTAGTCCCTTCGAGCATTCCACGATTGCGAGATAAGATGCACATTTTAGAATTTTTAAAAAAGGAGTACATATAAAATTAATTTAGAGACGAAAAGATAAAGAAGCAGGAGAAAAATATACTACGTAAACGAAAATGAAAAAAATGAATGAAATAACTGCAAATGCCCAAGCAAATCCTATACATTTCAGACGCCAGACCATAACGTCACCGCGTTGCGACGACTTCGGTCATCGGGGCTCTTTTAAGTTTGTTTCTCAAAAAACGTGTTCACCCATCCATCCATCCATTCATTTCTACTTCAAGGCACAGACATCAATATCCCGAGGGTATAGTTTTGAGAACTTCTTCTCATGACTGTCCTCACGAGTCACTGGCTCAAAGCCGCAACACACCATAGATATTGTTTTTCTTTGCTGTGCAGCGTGATGGAAGCTGACTGCTGACACATTCTTCTCCACTCTCTTCAATGGCTATTGGCGACGTGCGCGATCGAAAGCGTCGCTGTAGTCGGCCTTCCGCGATTGGCCGAATGCTGACTATGACGTCAGCAAAGGAGTTCTCATCGACGGAAATAAGAGGAATGGAAGAACTTCAATTTCGACGGTGCTGGTAGTGTTGCTTTAAGAGCGCAATGATTTCAAGCTTCCACCATGCTCCTTACAAACACCATCGAACTTGTTGTTCGCAAGGTAATGACGTCACGAAAGGTAACCACAGGAGGGCGCCACTAAAACATCTCGCCGCTAATACTCCGCTTCACCTTATGTTGTACCGCAGACAAGGCTAGAAGCGCGAGCTCATAGCGTTAGGAGCTACTCTTAACGCACGAGAGCTTGTGCCCGCCGAGATGTGCCCTAGAGCAAGGAGCTCGCGCTTGTAGCCTTTCCTGCGGTACACCATAAGGTGAAACAGAGCATAGTGCATCGAGCATCTCTCGCGCGTGTGGATTATGGTTTTTTGCAAAAATGCTCACGCTGGTAAAGGCTGGGGTACACTCATGCCTGTTACACGGAAATTGAGTTGGAGTTTCATCCAGAATTTCATCATCACACATTTGTCTTACATCTTCCAGAATTGACAGAGTTTTTGTCAAGACAAAGAAGTAGACCGAAAAAAGGCAGGTGAACGGGAATGAAACTAGGCACGCTCATGAGACAGTACTAAAGAGAACTAGAGAAGGGGTCGTGAGCTCAGCGAGCGCTCACGGCTGCCGCACATCGTGTCGACGGCACGAGAGGGCGCCACTAAAGCATGGGCTGTAGTAGCGCGTGCTTCGCATAGCACTTGCAGTGCTACCAACGTTGTCGTCGTCGTTGTCGTCGTCGTTGTCGTCGTTGTCGTCGTAGTCGATTCCGCATTGCACCTCAATCGACATAAGCAACAGAAAGCACGGGGGAAAGATCTGAACAGGAGCCATTTCGCGCTGCCAAACCACCAAGCCAAACCTTCTCGCCGAAGGCCCTGGAACCTTTCTATGCTCGCCGCTTCACAGCAGTGCATAGTGTGCGTCTGTGCCTGATCTCACCCTCTAATTCACTGTAACAGATCACCAAGTGTCTGTGCAGTCAACGCTCCGCTGTTCTATACTCCGTGTCACTAGTTGTGTGCAGTGCAGGCGAAGGTAACGCCAGGCGAAGAGAGGAAGGGCGAGCACCAGGAAGGTGGGACGGGAAAGGACAATAGAGGGCAAGGAGATAAAGAGAGAACTACTAGAGTGGAGAGGAGGTTTCTCTACTCCTCCCCAGCCTTTCTATTGCTTGCCCTTTCACCTTTCGCATGGCGTAGCCTTCGGCTGTGCTGCACGCAACTAGTGACACGGGGTATAGACCAACTCATGTTTACAAACAAACTGGAGCGCCCCTCGCGGACGCCACCAGCGCCGCTTATGCGCGATGGAGTGTGGGCAAGATTCTCGCCGTCGCCTATAAACAAACCATTGAAATGCGATGTCGGCGTCGGTATGAGTCCCCGAGCTCTTTTTCGCGTTGGAATTGTTGATTCTACGTCTTCCTGGCAATGCTGACTACTTGAGCGGCCTCAGCGAAATAACCAAGGCTCGTTGCACCGCAAAACTTCACGTGAATAGTGTGACATGCGGTGGTTTATTCCGCGTAAACGCCGCAGAATGGACGATAAAGCCGGATTCGCATGATGAGAATCCTCTCGCCATTTTCAGTCGCGACGTCGCGCAGGCTGCAAAAGCGAGAGCCGTAGCTGAGATGGTCGACGTCGATACTGAAAGTCGCAAGCAGAATAGGACCAAGTGAATCAGGAATAACAAGTCGATGTTGGCCACTAATAACAATGATCAACATCTCGCTGTATCCACTGTTTACACCAAGCCTGCTTACCCCAACCAACCTTCAAACTTAAAAGTATTTTGAGGCCTGCGGTTCCTATTGCAATTACCTGGCCAACGTTTGGTCTACGGGCAGGTGTCGTCTAAAAGAGCAGAAGACAAGCAGAAACGTCTGAAAGAGCAGACGACAGCTTGAACTATCCGGTGGCCGTTTGAACTTCAAGACTCACTGAACGTAACTCGCAGGAGGTCCGTACACTCTTAATCTGGGGCCGGCCAACGTCACGGCCGCGAACTGATCCGGCCCCGTCAAAATAGCCATGTACAACGTCACGGCTGGAGTGGGCCCCTCCCCTCTTTGATGGTACGAATAATATAATAATAATAATAATAATCTTTATTAGCGAAAGTTGAGATACTCTGGGTGGCTCGCAAGGCTAGGCAGATAGGCGGGGGCCCGTACGCGTGAGCGTCTGCTAGCCAGCCACCCAGGCTATATAGCTATATAGGTGGCTCCGTAGGCGGCCCTGTAATTTTTGGCGGCCCGTTTCCGCAGGGCCGGCAAAAACGGGCCGGCTATGCGCATAATGGTGGGAAAAAAACACTCTGCTCTCCGCTAGATGGCGGCAGTTGCGGGCGCTCAGCGTGCCCCGCGGGTGCAGCCAGCGGGCACTCATGCGCATAACGATCATTTCTCTTCTCGGTGTGGAAGGTCGACGAATTTTGAACGTACGAGTACGAATCTAATCCGAAGCTTCTGCGGCTGACGTTTGTTTTCTTATCATGGTGATGGAAGCCTATAGTTAGAGTGTGCGCCGAAGCCACGGGACAGTTAGTTCTTCAGGATGCTATATCGAAGGATATCAAAGAAATCCGACGCGGGCGGTGTAACCATGAGGGAACATGTGAATGCCACGGCTTCACACGGCCCGCTGATCTGGCGGCACGACCAGCACGACCACCACTTCTGTCTGGGCCAAGTTGGCTGGTGCTGTTACTGCGGGCACAGCCCTCTTCAGCACAACCGACTGGATAAATGTGTAGCTCACTGGCTAATACCGGAATGGAGTCAAGTGGTGAAAGAGTTCTTAACTAGTAACTTTTGTTTTCGCCAACACAAGACATCTTGGACCCTGTCCTGGACGATACAGGTATCTATACACAATATTTTGGTATTCTAAGGAGCACGTTTGGAATCGCCTCTTTTCATATCATTCGCATATCGGCTGGCGTCGCTGGTGGGGAGTGGAAAACAGGTTTACTTCATTTCACCTTAGCATGGACTTACCACAACGGCTACAAGCGCGGACTCTTCGCGTTTGACGCCGGCTCGGTTGCTCACAAGCAGTCGTGGAGAATGACTATTTTTAAAGTTATCGGGTCACAGTCGCAGCCCTCATGGTTTGCTTATGGTAAGGTGGCAAAGAAAGCTGACCGGCTATGCCTCAACGGTGGCCACCAGCATTTTTCAGCGACTAGGTGTAAATAGTTTATAGGGGGTACTTTTCTCTTGTCGAAGTGTCCGCCGATAGAGCACGGCGTATACGGCGCACTCATCAGCTTGCCGTCCGAGGTATATATAGTCGCCCGTCTCCGCCGGCGTTGACGATCGCGTTGACCAAGGAGGACGGCCACACAAGGAACATTTATACTGCAATTGATGATGAATGCAACATCTAGAATGCACTATGTTTGTCCTTGTGCGTGCACCCTCCTTTGCTCACATGACCGTCGACGTCGGCCGAAACGTTCTTTCTGTCTGAATGAGCCTTCAGGGGAGACTCGCGTCCCTACGCCAGACGTCCGCGTCACATGAGCGGAGATCGTCCTCACACACGTGAGGATGATCTCCGCTCACCGCGTCGCAGCATACGAAGTACCGCTGTCCGCAGTGAAGGGGTGCCACATAGATTGCTTTAAAGTTTAAAGCATGTTGAACTCTAATCGGTACGAGCTAGGCAGCGAGAAAGACAGGCAGCCGTTCTACGCACGCCCGAGCAAAGAGAATGTACTGACAAGAGTCAAAGAAAGAATAAAAACACTTAGGGACAAGGACAGACAGCACAGTTCTTTCAACTAGCAACACACATTTACTGATGTCTCCTTCAATATGTACTACCTCCTCCTAACGTTTGAGACTAAAGAGGAAGATACGGAAAATAATATATTTATATACGCCCGGAAAAAAACAAAACCAAAAACACCATTCACCCCAATACACTAGAAGATAAAGAAATTCAGAAGAAAAACGGAAAATAACAAGAAACATCTATTGACAAATTCAGATAGAGGGCTCTCTGACTAATCGTAGCTTCTGGCATTCTGGCAGTTCCCATTCTCAACTCTGGTACAACGCGATGGAAGCAGTCGGTCTCTCCTGTCATCTTCTCGCGCCAAATCCTGTTCTCACCTTGCAAGCTTAAGCATTGCGAAACAACAAGAACGTCTCCTCAAAGCTGGTTATCCGCAAGGTCTACTGAGCACCATTCTTGTTCAGTTAATTCTAGCCACCCAAAGGCCCCGTGCTCCACGTAGTAAGTCTTCACGTGTTATCTGCATTCCATATGTGCACAACTCGGCGCACAGACTGAAGGGAATTGCAGCGCGCTTCAACACTTCAGTTGTCTTCTCGTGCAAGTTGCGCCTGAAACAACTGTGCAGACGAGTGAACAATAATGAAGCCTTCAAAGGATGTTCCATCAAACATGCCAACCAGACCGTTCCCTGTGAAGAGGGGGTGGTATACTCCATCCCTTTCTCATGTGGTGACCGATACATTGGTCAGACAGGGCGTTGCCTGAACACCCGCCTACGAGAGCACGTCCTCGAGGTCTCCCGTGCTCCGAGCGGCTCTTTTCATCCCATAGTTGCGCATCAACGCCTCTGCACGAACTGTGAAGCCCGGTTCCAGGACACCAGCACGATTGGCAGACACAAGAACAAGCTCGGCCGAGAGATCATCGAAGCATACAAGATAGCCGGTGACGATCATAACATCGCTGCTCCTTCTCTCGCGCTGTCCAGAGTTGAGATGAACTACCTGAAGCCAGAGCTGGATTAGTCAAAGGGCCCTCTATCTGAATTTGTCAATAGTGTTTCTTTTTATTTTCCTTTTTTCTTCTGAATTTCTTTATCTTCTAGTGTATTGGGGTGAATTGTTGTTTTGTTTTTTCCGGGCGTATATAAATATATTATTTTCCGTATCTTCCTCTTTAGTCTCAAACGTTAGGAGGGAGGTAGTACATATTGAAGGAGACATCAGTAAATGTGTGTTGCTAGTTGAAAGAACTGTGCTGTCTGTCCTTGTCCCTAAGTGTTTTTATTCTTTCTTTGACTCTTGTATTTTCACCAACACGCTCTTTGATCTTTGTTTGAGAATGTACTCGGGTGGCTGCGTCTCAGATGGCTTCATTCCAGCTTTCGCTGTCCGCCATCTTACGCAGAAATCTACAAATTTTTTATAAGTTTGTGCTCATGATGAAACGAAGCATAATTAGATCTTTTTTCATGCACGAAGTTGCTGTCGAATTTAGATTATTTATTAAAAAAAAAGGTTTGTGTTGGTGCAACAGCGCGAGCCGAAAGTCGCACACATTTTTGTCCTCATGTTATTAGCAATTAAAACGTCTAAGGCGGAAACTGATATTTTCCAATTTATCGGAGGTAGCTATGCCTGGCTCCTTCGTATTTCCTTTCATCTTAAGTAACACAGTATAACTTTTGGGTCACACTCTAAGAATAAGCTTGATTAGGCTAACTGAATTTAGGAAATGTATTGTATTAACAATATTTTTGAAAAAATGTCGAACTATGTTTTTTTACAATATTTGACGCAATTTAGCAAAGTCTTTACCCTGACTTGACCATACTTTTAAAATTAGTAATTACAAAAAATTAATTATTCAAAATGTTTGACACCATAATTATCCGAACGTCAAAATTTACTGTTTTGTTCCCACTCTTCAAACTACCACCAAAGCTGCAGGGTCTATTCATATAACGTCAGGCTGCTTTTTAATGTCGAGTAACTACACACAAGCATGGTTACCGAAAGCAAATGCGGTGATCTAATTGGCGAATTTGTTTGCCTTATTCTGTTTTCTGCAGAGTTCATTAATAAACGTTTTGTTAGCGGCCATGTTTGTGGCCGATGACTCAGCATCTGCATATACTCTAACGTCCAGCAAGCTACTTTATGAAAACCCTGCTGTTTGCTAAATTTTAAGACGTAATTAAGATACAAGACATGTTCTCTTTCCCTCATTCTCTTATAATAAAATACTGAAAATTCTTAATCGCAGCAGCATCATGCCTTGACGACAGAGGCAACTGGCCTTCGGACGTGCCGCGGAGAACCGTCTTGTGGCACTAAGCTCCGGCAGACTGCAACACACTTGGCTCGAAGAGCGCACCTGCAACTGCGGCGGGTCCCAGTTCACAAAGTGTGTCAAGTTAAAGCAACGGCCATGCTTCCACCAATGTTTCAGCAAGTGACGCAAGTTTTCATATACTTTTCTATTTTATTGTTTGAATGTGGTATTTATTACAACAGAACACCACCTGTATCTTCCGCTGTGCATCTAATTTAAACAAATAAATGGATTGTTTACCTGCGGACCCACTGTTCTTTTAAATGTTTAGAATCCATCGGCCTGGCCATGAAACAATTCCTGTATATTTACTTTCCCCTAGAGCACTCGGGAAGTCAATCACTAAAGTATACAAATTGAGCTTGGTAATCATTTTCTAATATATTTTGCTACTCAAAAATAAAGTTGCGACGTTAAGTCTCACAAGAAGACGTCAGGCTCAGTGCCACGTCACAGCTTCGATTTTAGGGTAAAATTTTCCTGTACTTGTCATTCGTCCGGCTTTCTTCGTAGATCACAGACCTGGACCCTCCTAGATACTCTGCGGGAAGGTGCACAACGGAACATTTATATAGACAGCAGAAAACGGGTCACCTAGAAAGCGCACCAGCTAGAAAACGGGCCAGCTAAAAAGCGGGCCAGCTAAAAAACGGGCCAGCTAAAAAACGGGCCAGCCAAAAAACGGGCCAGCTGAAAAACGGGCCAGCTAAAAAACGGGCCAGCTAAAAAACGGGCCGGCAAGATCCAACTTGTCATGACAAATTTTGAGGCCACCTAAAAAGGGACGGCAAACGGGCTGGAAATTTTAGGTGGCCCTAAACTTTGCCGTGACAAGTTGGATCTCATTTGTCACGGCTATAGGTGGCTCCCTAGGTGGCCCCAGATTAAGAGTGTCCAACTTGACAGTTTTCCCGCGTTCACGCTGGAAGAAAACAAATAAATCTGATGACCACAAGTATCTGTGAATTCAACCCAAAGTGCTTCCCGCCTAAGCAATCGTGGTTCGGCGGCTTGCACATGAAAACTGAACTCCCAACCTTTCTCGACTCTTTTGGAACAGCCCCAGTCGCGGCGTTTTGACGGGAAGGCAGGTTTTTGTCTGGATTCTTTCAAAACAACGCAGGAATGCACGTCTCGCATGGTGACTTCCGCTCACAGTCCATCACCGGAAGTGCGCTCGACGCGCCAACACCGCGCCGTGACGTAACAGAGTTGAGTTCGTGAATACATCATAAGACATGGAAAACTCACACGAATTATTTATTAAATGCTTCTGAAAATGAACGTAGAGGGAAAAAACGAAAGAACCTTCAGAAGCATGTCAAACCGGTCACAAAAATATGTTATTAAAGGGGTCATGAAAAGAAAATGTATCGACCTCATCTCGATTGTGAATAACGCCCTGATTGTGAATAAGACGCTTTCAGCGCGCGCCAGACTGAGCTGCCATACCTGACCTTCTTTAGTCATACCGAGATGCCGAGCCACTGAAGCAGGCGTTGACGAGCCTCCACAAGGGCCTATGCTGGGGAGAAGGACATAGTAACACTTAAAATGGCAAGAACCTATCCTGCTGTGGTAATGAACCTATCCTGCTAAGCAATCAGAATAAGAGGAAACAAAAACTGAAGGTTGGTTATGGAGGCGCCCTTGGACAGCCACCTGAAAGCGTCTATACTTAGCTTGCAGGTGTCTGGGTACTGGCGGTTATTTCTGCTTGCTGCTTCCCTCGAGCTACTATTTCTGCGGTGTGAAGCTAACACGGTGAACCGAACACCCCTGGCACTAAAATACCGGCATGGCCACGAATGACGTTACGGGCAAGTGTACAATCCTTGGATATTGCCACAGGGCGAGATTGTCAAGTGTTGGCAACACCAAGCGGCAAGGCTCGCAACTACAGTACCCTTGGCCGTGCAGGAACTATTGACGCCATGAGCGCGATAGGCATTGCGCTTCTAGCTGACTGACTTTTAAGTGAGGGGTAGAAAACTCGGCGCTCACGTCATTTCGTTTCGTACCCCTTAACGCATCGGGTTCACGTGTCTTCATTAAGCGGTTATATAATATAATCGCTTATTTTCACTTTAAAGAAGTGTGGAGAGCAGGGAAAAAAGCTGCAGTTGCAGCTTGACAGAGCCCCTGCCCCCCAACACTTGACATAAAGTACAGTATAAAATTCAAACTAAATAATCGCTCAAAGCATACCAGAATATTCAAATTCTAAGCAATAAAGAAGTGGATTAACAATAATAATAATAATGCGGACATAAAGCGCACAAAATATATACCGGGTCATGTAACAATAAAGTAATGATAACGCAAATATTTTAACTGGTGAATCAGCAATAAATAACACACTTCACGTGCAACACGCCATACATACGCGCATACACATACATACATACATACATACCTAGTCAAGTAAAACACAAGGTGATGAAATTGCAGACATCATGATGCACAAAAAACCATACACAAATACTATACAACAAGGTCACATAAGAAAAATACCACAGCGAGAATCCATATTAACATAAACAAAAATTCGAAATCGTCGCATCAGTAAAATATGAAATGTGACTTCAAGGACTGTTTTGTTGATGTTTCGGGTGTAATGCGGGATACGGTCCATTCGTCACATGCGCACTCGTCACAGGACGATTGGTCACAGGACGATTGGTCACAGAGGAAAATTCGTCATAGGATGACTCGTCACGCGGGCAACTGGTCCCACAATAGTTCGTCCCCAAGAAAATATATTGTTCTATTTGGTTCGGTTTACAAAGTGGGTCTCCTCTTATCTTAGATAGTAATAACCCCTGGAGAAGGGGATTATTATCGTAATTCTTTTCCAGCTCGCTTGCACCTTTGTAATAATTGCATTAACATCTTAACTTAGCATGTCTTTCGCTTCTCAATGACGAAGAATTTGTGACAAACGTTTTAGCGTCTGGTTCGGTCCCGAACAATGAATGTTGGTTCGGCCGGACAAAGTGGGTCACCTCTTACCTTAGCATGTCTTTCGCTTCTCAAGAGCGAAGAATTTGTAGCAAACGTTTTAGCTTCTGGTTCCCTCCCCAACGGTGAATGCGGAGGCCATTAAAGAGGGACAATTTTTTAACTCGGACTGCATTCGAAAGGATGGAGGTGATCGCAATAGAGAGAGGTGGAGCTCTGCTGTTTCACGAGGGGTTCTCGTACCCATGCATTAGAAAGATGATGATACTTGTTATTGGATTTGTCACAGAAGAGGTATATGGAAGGCAAAAGTAACAACCGATTTGGCTGCCCGTCGGATAATTGCTTGTTCAAGCCAGGAAAGGCATGGGGGGCCCAAATGAGATGAACCTGCTGAAGACTCATCATATCATGAAAAGAAAAGCAGTTGAGTGCCAAAAACTTTCCTATGTTGAGTAATGTAAGATTTGCTTTTCTAATCAATGGTTTATGTCACAGTGGGAAGTCGTGAAACTCATCATTACGGAATGTGGGCATTTGTGGAAATTTACATTTTACTATCGTCCCCTGCGCACTCGATGAGACCAGTTGCCCGCGTGACGAGTCATCCTGTGACGAATGTTCCTATGTGACGAATCGTCCTGTGACCAATCGTCCTGTGACGAGTGCGCATGTGACGAATCGTCCTCATCCCGATGTAATGCTTTGTTTTTGCGAGGTTGTTAGGAAGAACAGGCATGGTATGAGAGCAGACTTGTACATAATCCGTTACAAGTAACAAAATTACTTGTAATCCCTTACATTTATTAGTAATTTTGTAACGGAATAGTTACATATTTCCTGGAGTAATTTTAAAGTAATTCCATTACATTTTACACGTAACAACGGATTCCTTGTAATCCGTTACATTTCTTTTCGGACGAGGCCCCCCCTCCCTTTCTAAAGAAAGGGTTGTTTTATTTTGGTAGAGTCAGTCCAGTGACACTGTCGCGCTGAATTGACCAGCGCAAGGAGCTTGGCACTCTTCACTTCCACAAAGCCTTTGTTTAGCAACAGCCAAGCCCCTGAATCTATTTTTTTAGACCCTAACAACAATGTCAGAAAAATCCAAATAAACATTTCTACAAAAAACAAAAGAAGGGGGGGCGAAGTTATATCCGCTTTTTTAGTCCCTTTGTTCTTTCCTTGCGATCGGAGACGAGGAGAGGAGGACACCAGAGTGATTGTGTGCCTCTTCGAGAAGCTCGAGGTGGTAAGTGCACAGACAGAGTTAACAATGTCCTTCTCGGTTATAGTGACTACGACCATTTTCATAATGTCTAGCGAGCAATACTGTA
>JAZHYW010054154.1:0-15784 GCA_037355805.1 Ixodes ricinus | reverse complement strand
ATAACCCACAATTTACCATACGTTGCAATTCTGTATATTTATTTATTTATTTATTTATTTAATCATCCCTCAGGGCCCGAGAGCATTACAGAGGGAGTGGGTTAACAGGTCAAATACAAAAAAAAGAATAGAAAACAAAACCTAAGGGCAACAACACAACATTTCTAATGAGATGCAGGAATGTGATTATGTAGACAACGCTTAAAGTTGATGTGATCAGTTATACATGCCACGAACGATGGAAGGTTGTTCCATGAGGCCGTTGTTTTGGGAATAAAAGAATTTTAAAAAGTAGTAGTTTTACAGGTAGGAAGACCCATCTTGTGTTGGTGATCAAGACGTGAAGAAATGTAGGAAGGTGGCGTATATGACGATTTGATCAAACGATAGAAATACAGCCGCCAATTTTTTATTCCCTAATGTTCATTTTGTAACACTAACAAAAAATTTAAAAATATTACCCTGAACCGTTTTGAACCGGGTACCGTTATATTTTTTTCGGTTCGGTTCCGGTTCAGTTGCAAGATGGCGGCGAAGATTTCGGTTCGGTTCAGTTCCGGTTCGGCTAAAAATAACGGTTCTGTTCCGGTTTTCGGTTCGGTTCGGTTCCGGTTCGACACCCTGTGGAGGATAGCTTCAAGCAATACCTAATCTCTCTAAATATACCGACACATAAAATATATAAGTGTTTTACAATGGTGAAAAAGCCTACTCATTGTGCAAGCTTGTTCTGGTTTTAGTTTAGCATCAGAGTTCACAGCTGCCATACGCTCCGCTGCCAAAGCTCACTCTACGAGATTATATGCGGCTTAGGTAACAGGGCGCAGGGCTTTTGGGTGAACTAAGATTCGCTCCCAAATTGGGGGTGTGCTGTTTATGTTGGGCATCGTGAGATACTGCACGCTTTTCATCTCTCTAGAGTTGGTTTGCCGACTATGTCGCGCAAGATTAGGGGTATTTCAGTTGCCTCGCCCCCAGCGTGAGTTTCAACTGTACATGCCCAACCAAAGCATGACGGGAGGCAACAAGCACGTAATAGAGATCAGCAATCCGATAGAAAGACACTGCGTTTTGTCTTGTTACTGAGTATAAATAATTTTTAATTAAAATTTCAATTAGCATCAAGAAGTTTGTGTGACTCCTTTTGGTGGTCCTCTCCGGGACGTCAAGAAGATATTTTTTCCTGAGTCACCTGGCGAACGGTCCGGTAATGGCTGATGGTAACTTCGAATAATCACTCTGCTTGGTCTTTGAATACCGTGCGTGCACTTTAGTTCTTGCAATCCTAATCTCGCGGCAACAAGTTCGCTTTTCTCTGTGTGATGTCACGGAGACGACACAGCAACCAATCAGCACGCTGCAACTACAGCAACGGTTGTGCTCAATCTCGGGGCTAATCGATTTAAAAAAAACATTGGGCTTGACTGGTATCCGTCGAATAAAAAATTACTTAAAGCGTTTTTGGGGGTCATGCTAGGATTCAGGAAACTCCTGTATTACAAATGTATGTGCCTGTCTCGGCCGCGGGGGAGGGGAGACACAGTATTGTAGAGGCTTGTGGACTATGTGCAGGAAATTCTTTCTCAACCCATAGACGAGTAAACCTTTCATTAAATAAATACATCTACATCATCTATTTAATAAAGATGCGGGTGTTTTTTTCGGTCCATATTATACGAGCGAATGACGGTTTAGCGATTAGAAAATATTTGAGCGGACAAACGTTTTTGCGAATGCCATTTTAGCGAATGAGCTCTTTTTCGGCGGGGACGAGGTGGGCTTTTAAACTGGCGCGGTACTCTTCGCTGTCGATCAGGGGAAACGAAGCTGACATTCGCTACAACGTCATTCGATGAAACGTAGTGGATTCGTTTTTATTCGCTAAGTCGTCGTTCGATCAAGTTTTGGGTTTTCTCCGAAACAAGGTACCTAAGGGTGCCTTCTTGCCTGCTTTCCACGCGTTTGACAGAACAGCATATCCCCGTCGGTCAAGTAGCAAAGGGAATTTTGGGTTCATTGCCGACTCAGCACACTCTTTGGGACCTTCTTTTGTGGCATTGTTGAGAAGCTTCAGGCAGCGAAAGCGAAGAGCAGCAAACCACAGACCACGGGACAGAATGACGTTAGAGACCGACGCGCACGCGAAAGGAACAAACCACCGCTTCCTGTTTTCATCACCTCATATGTAGGCTGGCCCGCACGCAAACGCACAGATACATACACACACGCACACGCACATACACACGCACAAACACACTCCTTTTCTCACTGTTAAAAAAAGAAGCTTTTCGGTGGGCATTGCGCTCCGTTTCCCGATCTTCCAAAGAACCGCAGCGAATAGCACGAGCCATTCCAGCCATCCAGTACTACTCCAGTTGGGCGGAGCGACACACGGAGACGTCACATGCCAGTTTCCCGGCGCTGGACTGGCTGGGGTGCTCCCAGCATCCACTAAGGTCCATTTGGGTTGAATCGGAGTACAGCAGCATCCAAATCCAGACTTCCAGCCTTCAGGCAGCTCCTGGGCTCCACACTATCCAGACATGTTAAGACAACAAACTGCTTCTCTTGGGCGAAGCGAAAGGGGAGAAAGCAAAGGCGCGGCAAGAAATAGAAAGAAGGACGATACTTAAGGAAGGGCCTTCTACTAGAAGGAAGGCGCCGTTTGAACCTTGGCTTACAGGCGCGAAGAAAAAACAATGATGTTTGTGGTGAATCTCGGGACAGAGATTTGAGCAGCCTGTTGCCATGAATCGCAGCTAGATGAAGAATAGTCCGCTTGAAATTGAAACTAAACAGAACATGTCATTTTGGTGTAGCGAAGCAAAAAAAAGGCAAAAATAGGCATTTATAGGCGGGAACCGGTCATTTAGGCTCAAACGCCGAAATAGGCATTTATAGGCACTATAAAACCAATCTTAAAACGCTTCTTAACTTATGATACGTGCTCATATATAGAGAAGGCACGATAGAGACCAAAGGAACAAAATAGGCATTTGCCTAAAGATCCGGCTTCTAATGATGATAAAAAAAACTACCAGCTAAGTGTTGCAAGAGTAGCGGCTTCGAAAATCAAGCTGTGAGGGGGAAACGAAGTGTGTTGAATCCAAGAACGAGTAAAGGTTACTACTTACATGATATTGATGTTAAACAATAAAGTGATAATTTTCAACAGTAGCTTTAACCCCGATTTAAAAACTGTTGTGACGTTTGCCATCTCCCAATTCATTGAAACCATAAAGATACACCGCTCTTAAAAAATTAACAGGGAGAATGTCAACAGGTGCAACGGCCTTGGTTGCATCAATTCCGCGCAGCAACTTCACGATACCGTTCATGTCAATTGTAATGTGGGCATTACGCTTTGCTGTGTTTGGTGAGCCACTGGATATACCAGATGCGGAGGCTCTTCATAAATACCGACATAAAATACGAGTTAAAACATTCAACCTGCGCGTTATCAGGCGCCACTATACCACCATCAACTGTCAACGCAGGAATGAAAGTGTCTTTTTGTTCGCGTTAACAAACTTCCAGATTTCTTTTGGGTTTCTTTTTAGATTTCCGTTAAACTTGTCAAACAAAACTTTTTTTATTTATTGGCACTTTGAGAAGCTTATTGATCGCTTTGTACTTTTGCTCAGTTTGAACTGACTAACTTTCGGAAAGTTTTTTGTACGCACGTCTCGCTTTACCTATAAATCTGCCAATTTCTACATTAAACCAAGGTTTATTTATTTACGCTTCCTTATTTATTTGGAGAGTATATGCACCTCTGAAAGTTCTAGTACTTTATTTCTAAAAGCATGCCATCTAGTTTCGACGCCACTATTCTCTGATAAACGACTGAATGTATAAAAATAGGATTCGAGCTCTGCATTGATCCCGTCGTAATTACCTTTGTGGTACAAAAATACTTGCCGCGAACACTCCGCTTGCGTTCGCGTTCCGGGCTCCGAGAGCTTGGCAACAGCCGCGCAGTGATCACGTATGCCGTGAAGTATAGTGACCCCGGATACAACAGCAGGGAAATCGCATAGAATGAAATCCAAGACAGCATTCTCTCGCGTCGGATTTTTAACATACTGTTCGAATCCAAATACACCAATCATGTCAGCAAACATTCAGTAAGCGCGGGGCACATCTGTAGCAAGAACTTCATCAGACCAATTGAATCCTGGCAGATGGAAGTGTCCTCCCAAGAATACGCTATCTGGAATTGTCATCAACAAGTCACCTAGTTTGTCTATCGAGTACACATCACTATCTGGGGGGCGTTAAAATGTACCAAAACTAAAGTGGCCCCCTCAGGTAAAACTACACGACACCATACAGACTCAGTGTTGTTTTTGGAAAAAAATAGTTCACTGCTACTCTAGTCCGAAGAAATTAGCAAACACACACCACCTCCATGTACATTTTTGACTTTGTGGCATTTGGTACCAAGGGGAAAAACTTCGGAATTAGAAACCAAATCATGTAGCCATGTCTGTGTTCCCATATTAACATTGGGTTTGATTGTCTCGACTGGAGATAAGAACTCGTCCACTTTATTTTTTATGCTCCGAAAGTTCACGAGTAATAACAAAACATCTACATCTTATAAACCGGCATTTTCACAGATATTTCTCGCACTGCGTCAATCCTGCTGAATCGGTGCAGCCTTTATACGAACGAGTACAGGCATGCTTTGTTCGAAATCACACGCGTGCGTTTCTCCGTTGATAACAAGCTTGTCGTGCGTAAGATATGCTTTGCTGTTCTTTTCTTGTATTTTTTCTTTAGAATATTCCCATAGCTTGCGCCTTTTTTCTCTGACGAGTGCACTGAAATCCTCGGAAACGTTATAAGCAGAGTTTTTTTTTTAATTTAAAGGCGTTGCGCATGATGTTGTCACGTTGTTCCCAATATTGAATGCTTGCTATAATCGGCCGACAACTATGTTCTTTAAAGTACCTAAACTGTGGGCCCTTTGTATTGAGGTGATATCAATACGTAGATTACCTTTACAGATGCGTCTAACATGAGTTTCCGACTCCTCCCATGACTCTCGCATTGGTTCATCAGGTATGCCAAAAAACACCAATTTCGTCCTGCGGCTCCGATTTTCAATGTTCTCTAGTTTTACTTTTAGCTTTCTATTATCTTTAGCATCTGAGATCCGTTGTTCTAATTGCTCGTTTTTTGCAATTAAATTCTCTATTTTGTTGTGAATTTTCGTTTGTTGGCTTTCAATAACATTTAACTTTGGGAGGACACTTTTGTGAGCGTTTTGCTGTTCAGTGAATACAGATTGTAGGAGTTCTATTTGTTTTGTTCCTGAGTTGCAGGACCACGATTAGTTTCTACGTCGCCACTCAACAACAGCAACAAGAGCACAAATAGCAATTTTTTCCTGTAGTTTAGATTGCGTCTATTGCCCACTATGTCATAAATGTGCTTGTTCCTAGTGCTCGCAATCAAGAATAGGTGGTTGGGAGGAGCTGGCTGGAAACTAGCAACAGAAAGGAAAGGGCGAGGTTGGAAATCACTAACCTGCATCAAGAAACGTTTGCGTTTGCGCATGGCCTCGTTCCTGCCAGCTCCGAAACACAGGGATTCCGTGAGACGCGACGGCTTATATGCAGACTCGAACAGTCCACTCGGTTGACTCCTAGTGAACTGTTGGTTGCGAATGTTGTTTTCTTAATAGCATGTCTTTTATTATTTTCAGTTGAGTTTTTGATCTGCATAAATTATGCTGATGTCCTGCCAACCGGTTTAATTGCTTGAAGCATAAAAATTGCCACCGGCAGCGTTCCTATTGGCATTCCGGCCATTGAAAATTGTCTTGCGTTCCCCATATTTTTAAAGTAAAAGCTTGTCTCATTGGGTGACAAATTGGAGTAAACGTTCGATAAAATGCTATTGAGTGGCCCGCGGCGCTAAATCGTACGCTTAAGGCCAACACTCGTCCTTACCGTAGGTCTAGAAATGGTCCTAGACCTGTATGACGACCTCACTTTTCAAAGTGCGTGAAAAACAAGCGGCGTCTGTCGGCGTTGTGACAAAAAAATGGCCATAAAAAAACGTCATCAGGCGCAATCAGCGTGTTGTCATCAAGCGTCATCATACTTCCGTGCGCAGGGCCGAACAAGCAACGCTCGGATAATGAATTCTAGAAGACTCGAGTTTCTTCTTACTCCGGGAGTAACTTTTATCATATTTGCCAAGTTTCTTGTTCTCAAAAGTGGCTGCACATTCTCACCCCGAACGCTCCCTGCTCGAACCTTTTGGCGCGATTTTTTTGCAATGCCGACGCACATTAGATAAGGAATGGCGGTGACCCTGCCGAGTCAGTCTCGCTCTCGCTTGCTGTTGCCCCGCCAAATTGCCGCACGCCTTTCCTGCTATCTCGGCGCTCGTTATGTATTTTGTATGGCTCAAGTTCACCGATTAAACCTTTATTCTTTATTTCACTGTTCATCCTCTCGTCGCCTTCTTTCGTAACATTTATGGCGCAGGTGCGGGGTAGCGATCCCCATACCGAGGAGAATAAGCTGCGCTTTCTCATGAACGGCGTGAAGAGCGACATGGTCGGTGGCCTTGTTCGCAACCCACCAACTACTGTCGACGAATTTGTTTAGAAACAACGAATATCAGGCGTGCACTCTCGGTCCGAGCAAGCCACTACAACCGACTCGCCAACACGCCATTTGATATGACTCTCACTTCTCCCCAATTCGGCCAAGCCAGGATCGCCGCTGACAACCTTCGAGAAACTGTCTGCGGCGTCGCCAGGAAAGAGCTCCGGAAACTTCTACCCGCTGCTGATCGACCCGCCTTGATTCGCATTGCCGAGGTCGTCCGAGAAAAGTTCAGCGAACCTTCCAGGCAGAAGCTTCATTCACCATGGCAGCACCGGAAGAGCCCACTCCCAGCTATGCGGCAATGGCACGACGAACGCCGCCTTTTGTTTTCCCGTACATGGCGCCACTACGACGTGAACGCCCAGCACCGCAGAACTCCCGACGTCGCGAAGAACGGCAGTAGGTTAGTCCGGAACAGCCACCATCCAGGAAGACCAACATGTGGAGGACGGCCGACCAACGCCCGTTGTGCTTCCATTGCGGGGAAGCGGACCATATTTATCGCCGATGTGCCTGGCGACAACCTGGGCTGCGCGGGTTCCACCCGAGCTACCCGCGTCGAAGGTTCGGTGAGCGCCCACAAGACATCGATGTGTATCTTGGTCGTCCGGAGAGGTATTCACTACAAAGAGAGCTTTGGGGACTGGAACTCGACGTCACCTCTGGTAATTCCGCCTAGTCTTCGAGAAGAAATAATCCAAGCCTGCCACATCGACCGGTCATCTGGTAACCTTGGCTACAAGATTCTCGCAAGGATGCGAGAGACGCACTACTAGACCGAGTTCCCGAAGTTTGTTCACCTCTACACACGATAGTGTCACAAGTGCCAGCAACGAAAAAAACGCCGACGAAACCGGCAGGCCTCCTGCAGCCAATCGCGCCTCCTACTGTCCATTCCAGCAGATTGTAATGAATTTATTTAGACCTTTCCCGTCATCGAAGCAAGGAAACCGTTGGATATCGTGGCAACTGATTATCTTACCCGGTAAGCCGAGACAAAAGCTTTCCCGTCAGGAACCGCTGTAGAAATAGCCAAGTTCTTCGTAGAGTCCATCGTGCTCCGACACGGCGCTCCACAAGTCCTGATTACGGACCGAGGCTCATCGTTCATGGCGCAACTTACTCAACAGATACTGCGCCTGAGTCACACCGCCCACCGTTGAACCCCTGCATACCACACGCTGACCAACGGGTTATTGGAGCGATTAAACAAGACCATCGCCAACGTGATCTTGATGCACGTGGACGTGGAACACAATACGTGGGATTTGGTGTTGCCCTACGTTATGTTTGCATACAACATGGCGCTTCAAGAAACCACAAAAATCACATTTTTTAGTTGGTGCACAGAAGGAAGGTAAAGACAATGCTCGATTCAAAGCTGCCCCACGACCCGATGGACGACGGCGCCTACGACGCCCAGCTGGTCACCCGAAGGGAAGAAGAGGTACGCCAGCTAGCCCGGCTTTGTATAAAGTACCAACGACGTGTCGACGCTGCATGTTTATTTCGTCTCACCGTATTTTTCTTAGCCATTTTTCTTTTACTTGCCGAACAAGCAACAATCGGTCGCGGAATTCTAGAAGTAATTTTAGAAAGTGTTATATACGTAAAGCCAGGGGACGGGACAACCCTATTGAAAAATACACCAGATCGGTTTGGTGTGTCCTAGTGTTTTCTCGTTTAAACATCAGGCCGTCCTGGTGTGTTCTGGTGCGCACATCAAACCAGCTTAACGTGTTCTGGTGTGCCCACCAGAAATCGTTAGGCTGGTTTGGTGGGCCCATCACACAAACTTAGTGTGGTCTAATGTGCACACCAAAACACACTAGAGTGGCTTGATGTGCACACTATACCATACCAGACCACTCTAATGTGCACACCACGGCACACTTAACTGGCCTGACATGCACACCAGGGTGCCTCTGGTGAGCACACATTACGGATATAATGTGTACTTTGTGTAAGCATGCCGACACAGTGTTACAAACGTTTAACCATACGCTCCAGACTGATTTACAGGATAGAGGGTTGTCTCGTCAACAATCGTCAGCAGTTTGTCATCAATGAAAACCTGAATATATTTCAGTGGGCTTTTGACATCATGAGAGGCCCTAAATACGGCTTCTGCAGGCTCCATGAAACACCGGTCTTCCTTTCGCCAGTCAAAAAACTTGCGACGGTAATTTTTTTTCTTTCTTGACGTTGACAGAACTGGACAGGCGGGCGTTCCGACTTCAGTTTCGTTATTGCTTGGAAGTTCTGTTGTTAGGCCCTTCGTTGGCAAGCTCTACTAGTCACCGTCGCTCACTTCACTATCACTAGACCCCGCATCAAACACTGTTCCAGTTTCTGAAATCAAAATCACACAGGGACAATTCCGACTCCGTGTCTGACACAAAAATCCGGATGGAATTTCTATCGGGCAGCAGTAGAATACGAAACCTAAAAGAAAAGAGCACCACGTCAAATTTTATCAGTGAACAGGTCAACATAGGGATGTTCTAAACCACGCCCAAACAGGAAGCTTTCTCCCGACAATTACAGCTGATTCCTTGTGTATAGGTTGTAAAATTTAGAGTGAACGTATCCCTAAACTATCGCCCAACGTATTTACCTGGCTAAACATTTATCGGCTTAAAACTACCGAAATACTGCCAAATCTCAGCACGGATGGCAACACCACAGAAATCACAGAGCTACTATGTGACTCCTCTCTTAATCTTGTTTCACATGCAGCGACTGTGCGAAAAAAAGAAAAAAATCGGTGCGACAGCCGACGCAGCGAGTACGATTGCGATGTTTGGTTTCACATGCTCCAACAACCACGCGATTTCTGTTGGAGCGGCCGGCGTTTCAGACACGGACGCGACACATTTGACTTTGTCTAAAATAGAACAAAAACGTCTTGATAAGCACAAATGTTCTAGGAACGCAAAATGCAAATAGAAATTTCTAATAATTTAGCATTCAACCAGAAGTTTTATGTGCCTACTGTTATTTTCGCGGATGAAAGCTGGCTAATGAACGGCTGGTTGACGAGAAAGCGATTGTACCGACTCTGCGGCAAAATACCAACTTGGTAGAAACCAGTCGCACAGCCGCTGCGACAGTGCGACTGCGATTTTAATTGCACATTTACTGGAAATCGCACTTTTTTCTGCCGAGAATCGCAGCATGTGAAACAGCCTTTACACCATACGCATATCTACTATATACTTTTTTCCCGACTTTCATGCGTTTCAGTGTAAAATACGTCTGCGCTATGAAATCCAGAACTTCTAAAAATGCAAAATCAACAAATTTCAGAGCAAAGTACTGCTTACCTTTGTAACAGCAGGTCAAAGTGCGTAGGACGGAGTGGACGCTACGCGGCCTGGGCGCCGCCATACACATCGGAGCCGACGGAGTATCTGGAAAACCCCTGGCGGCGAAAACTCGAGACCACGAAAACGAAACCAGAAAATGTATCTCCTAAGATACGTTAAACATTTCGCCTTAGTATTGCTTTGGGTTCCAAAAAACTATTATTATATTGAATGTATCCTGGAAGATACACAGTGCCTTAAAGGGTTACAAAATTAAAATAAAAACGAATGGAAAACTTTTGTGCCGCTAGAAGTGGTGGGAGTCGTCATCGGCGTCTGTGTACACTGGGCAATTTGGCCCGTCAGCTCATTAGAGTGGTTAGAGCACGGAGAATAGAAGGGTAGGAGAGTGCATGACGTCAGCCGCGTAGCCTCCACAAGCCATGCTCCCTTGACGCCTCGCCTCTCTCTCATTTTTCCTCCTTACTCTCCTCACTTATCAGCCCAACATGACAACATCACGTGACCGTAGCTAACCTTCGTCTAGCCTTCGATCTGATAAAACCTACCGGATGGAGCGCGCGCAAGCCTTCAAGGAATCCTCCTACAATCAAACATCCATCTCGGATGTGACATGTCACGCGCACCAATCGCCAGAGAGATCCGCGGTCACGCTGAGCACGAAATCGTTTAAACTTTTTATGACTAGGCTTCACCAATATTGCAACGTGCCCACTTCTAGTACTTCTAACCTCCTTGGGTTAGAGCACGGAAGATAGAGAACAAACGGTCCTGGAAGCAAGTCACAAGGAAGGTAAGGATATGTCTTTGTTTATTATTGTGTTTGCTGCATTGCAAAGCGGGAATTTTGCAATATTAGATCTGCTGAGACGTTTGTAGCTTGACCTTCAGTGAGCGATACGAACCTGAATGTATAAATTTACAGAAAAAAAATTTCTGGCGGCTGTCAGTTCGAACGTCTTTGTTGTCTTCTGCGAACTATGACCAGGAGTTCACACCGATGCAAGAAATCGACTGACAGTGTGGTGGCTTTCTTCAGGGAAAAGATCTCCGACTGTTACAGGCGGACAAAGAGGGCGGCTTCGTCGTCATGCCGTCTGAAATGTTCAAGGATTGTGCAGAAAAGGCCATCATGAAGAACTTTGCCCTGGCTAACGTCAAACCGCTAAAGGTAAAGCGTAATGCTGTTTCTTTGTGTAATAGCCTAGAGCTACAAAAACTGGCAAAAGTTGTCAATGATTCAAAAGATGTTACTTTAAAGGCATTTTTTAATGTAAAGACGCATAAGGACGGGTTTCCGTTCAGAAGTATCGTTAGCGAGAGAGGCACTTGGCAACAGCAGGTCAGCAAATATCTGCTAAAGCACCTTAATGTACTTACTCTGGATGACCCCTTTGCGACCAGGAACTCGTTGGAAGTCAGCGCTTGTCCTGTGTACTTCTTGTCCTTGTCTTTTTTGCGCTATTTTAATTGTTAACATAGAATATTTGTTACGAGGAATTCACGTTGTACTCTACGGCTAGAGGTAAAGGCTCAAGACCCAGCAGTACAATCGGCCACGTTCCTCATGATCATTGGGGAGGACGCACGTCGCGTCTATCATACATTCACGTTTGCGAATGAGGTGGACCGACACGACCTGGACGCTTTGATAGAAAAGTTTCACGAACACTGCATGTTGGCAGTGAACCAAACAACCGAGAGTTCGTTTTTGGAATGCGAACTCAGAAACCAGGAGATAAGTTCGACGACTGGCTGACGGAGCTTCGCACGCTTGCCGCGGACTGCGACTTCGGGTCAATGCACGACAGGATCTTACGCAGTCAAATCATCCTTGGAACACTTAACAAGAAATTACAGCAAAAACTCATCTACGAAGATCCAACGGTGGAAAAGGTGATCCAGCAATGCAGAACGGCAGGAAAAGGAGCTGAACAATTTCGAAAGATAGAAGCGGCCAAGGCTGCAACAGCGACGCCAGAAGTGTGCGCGCTTTCAGGAGGAAAGCAGTGTTCTCAGTGCGGGTAAACCACTCACACAAGTGGAACATGCCCAGCGAAAACAGCCAAATGCAAGGTATGTGGACGCAAGGGACATTTCGCGCGGGTGCGCCGTACGACAAAGAAACAAGGTTTCCGAGAGTCTAAACAGAAAATGGCTCACCAGAATGTCAGGGAGCTGCATGAACAGGACAGTGACGATGATGACACCTTCGTGATTAGTGCTGTAGCACACTCAACGAAAGCCTGGGAAGCGGAAGTGTCCATTGAAGGTCAGCCTGTGAACTGCCGAGTTGGCACCGGGGCAGACTGTTCTGCAATCTCTAAGAGACTGCTTCATAGTCTAACAAAACGCCCAGCTCGAGAATGCAGTGTGTGCCTTAGCTCTTTCTTCGGGCATGTGCAGACTGCAAATGGCAAGAGCACTTTGCACGTGCAGCACAAGGGTTGTGTGTCGGAAGTCGACTTCTACGTTGTAAAACAGGACGTGCCTACGACTCTGAGTGTAGTGGTATCCGAACAACTACAGATCATTCGAGAAGTTTCATCCCTCCACCCAAAGAAAACTGATCTTCCTAAGAAGTATGAAGATGTCTTTGAGGGACTGGGAAGAATCAGACGCGTGAAATACAGTATGAAGCTAAAGCCGGACGCGGAAGGCGTAGTTCACCAGCCAAGAAATGTGCGTGCAGCGATTAGGGATGATCTAAAAAAGAGCTGGATCGAATGCTCGAAGAAGAAATCATGAGACCAGTGTCGGAACCTGCTGAATGGGTTAATCTGATCGTAGTGGTAAGAAAAAGGAACGGTGCGTGTTGGCATGGATCTCCAGACACTGAACAAGGTCCTACTACAAGGAGGTCAACCTGTGGCCTACTCGTCACGGTCTCTAACAGGTACACAAGTGCGTTATGCGCAAATTGAAAAGGAACTCCTTGCCATCGTCTATGGATGCACACGTTTCCACGATTACATCTTCGGACGAACCATCCAAGTTGAAAGTGACCACAAGCCACTAAACCAGTGCCCGCTTCGACTGCAAAGGATGCGGCAAACCTTGCCGAAGTATGACGTCCAGGTGAAGTACAAACCTGGCGAGGAACTCTACGTAGCTGACACCCTACCGCGATATCCATCAAGTGGAATGTACCACGGAGACTACGAGGTGAACACACTGGAAGTCCTCCCAGTCACAGACCAGAAGCTGGAGGAGTTCCGTGGGGCAATCGTGGAAGATGAAGCCATGAAGATACTGCTACGGTACGCAGAAACTGAGTGGCTAAACGACAAGATGCATGTTCGTGAGAGTTTGCGATCCTACTGGCCCTATCGGGACGAGGTCCATGCTGAGAAAGGACTTCTGCTTCGTTCCAACTGGCTTATAGTCCCCAAAACACTTCGACCAGAGATGCTCGGCCTTCTGCACGCATCGCATGGGGGCATCGAGAAGACCAGGCACAGAGCCCGGGAAGTGCTGTATTGGCCAGAAATGAACCGTGACATTTAGGAAACGTTACAGCACTGCATAGTCTGCAAGCAGTACCAGCACCAACAACCTCGCGAGCCTCTACGGAGTCATCCAATCACAACGGGACCCTGGCTGAGCATTGCTATGGATATATTTCAACATCATGGGAAGCACTACATGATACTAATGGACTATTATATTTTTTCTACGAAGTCCACGTACTGAACCAGACGAATGCACGAAGTGTACTCAACTGCTGTGCAGCTACCTTTTCCCTACATGGAATGCCGCTACAAATCATCACGGACAATGGTCCTTCGTTCAACAGTTCCGTCTTCGCCAGCTATTGTGAACAGCAAAGTATCTCTCATGTGACGTCAAGCCCTTACTACCCAAGATCAAAGGGGATGGCGGAGAGGGGAGTGCAGGAAGCAAAGAAGTTGATGAACAAGCATCCTTTTGCGACTCAGAAGTACTATGACGCACTGCTGGAGTGCCGCAACATGCCAAGGGACGGAATTCTAAAATCTCCGGTTCAGACCCTCATGAACCGCCACACGCGAGCACAAGTTTCCGCACATTCAAGCTTCTTGCAAAAGAACTCACCAGATCAAGGAACAGTAACAGAAAAACTACTCGACCACAAAAAAGAAGCAAGCAAAGTACTAGAACAGGGAACCGTACCACTGCACTCTAAGAAAAAAGGAGGAGAAAGGTAGTAACGGCGACTATTCCTCCTTGTTGTGGTCAAGTTGCCCAGAGAAGGGAGGAACGGAAGTTTGGATGAAAGGAGGAGGTTCAGTTCCTCCCTGTCCATTTGGCACAGGGGTAGAAGATCGCATACTGACCAAGTGGTCGAAGGTTCGATCCCAAGATGAAACGGTGTTTTTTTTTTGTTTGTTTTTTTTCGTTAAGTTTTTTAATTTTTTATTTACAAAAACAGGCATAAACGAACCCAGACCGATGGAAGAAAAATTAAAGTCCTTATTATCCACCGACGCCATGGAAAACTATACACATATCATTGCTACAAGATTCATCAGCGCGCTGTTTGATAAACAAGATTTGGGCACCCAGGTTGGATCTAAGCCGTTTACGCAGGGGCCAAGACGACGAGGTCGGCCCTTCAGTCGTTTCTTTTGCCGCGGCGTTTTTGACATTCACAAAGAAAGAAGTTTAAACACATCCGTCATAAACCGCTAAGCTTCGAAACGATACCGACACTGCTACGTACACTGGGCGGCTGCGATCAGCTGCGATAGCGGCGGGCTTCGGGCCTTGGCCTCTTCGGCCACATTTCGTAACTCGGCTGCCTCGGCCGCCTCGACTGCCGGGCCCTGACCCTGCACTCTAAGAAAAAATGGAGGTAAAAGGTAGCAACGGCGCGTCTTCCTCTCTTCTACTGACGCGCCCCAAGCGGACTCGAGAAGAAGGGAGGCATCTTCTTTCGGTTTCGTTTTTCGAGCAGGTCGCGCACGTTGGTAAATAAATGTTGTTGAGTTGATTGAGCGTCAGCGTCAGCCAAGGCCGCCGTTAATTCCGTCTTCTAGTCCAAACGTGCAGAACATTTCGATTGCATTGACGTTTTTACCACTAATTTTTTCAAACGAACAAATGAAGCCGCTAGAAACAGCGAAGTTCCGGAGCAGTGCCAGCGCCGCTACGTACACTGGGTAAGATGGCCGTCTCTGGATTGCGGGACGTACACGGAACTACAGTAGCGGAACCACGCGGAACTGTATCGACGTTTTCCACGTTAAGGAAATCGCAGGAACTGTGTCCAAGGCAGGCAGGTTTTCCTGCCGGCTGGCTGGGTGCCTTCCGTGCTGAGTTCGATTCTGTTTTCCCGTGCCGAGTGCCAACCGGCGTTCAACGTGGTTCTGTATTTCTGCGTGTCAGCAACATAGCAGCAACATCGTGATGGCAGTGTTGTGCGTAGTGAACAGAAGACTGGAATTATCGCCGATGTGACCGTGTGTTCGCGTATCAGTGGTGTAACAACAAAATGAGATGACGCAAACTGTCGGGCATTGATGCCGCTGGTCGGGCCATGATCGGAGGGGCGGGGTGTCGCAGGTTGACATTTCCCTTTACATTAAAGATTTAAGACCACTTGAGAAATTAGGTGCAGTCGATCGACGTGCGGATAATCATGTTGGAACGCTGGTCTGAACGGTAAGCTCCTATCGTACAGTGCCCAATGTGACTGTCGGTCCCCGAGAGCGATTGCGCTCTGGTGAAAAGACTGAACAGTACGAAATAATGACGGAAAGTACTATATTTACAATGAAATTTTAGCATAACAAATTATATCGAAAAAGAAAGCTATCCTTTATTTTGCTGTTTAAATATACTACG
>JAZHYW010054152.1:0-38940 GCA_037355805.1 Ixodes ricinus | reverse complement strand
TTGTTTCCCAAAGTTTTCCAAAGAAATCATCTGAAACAAAGAGGGTGGTATTACGAACGTAAAGATTGCCACACTGAGGCGCAGCACAGGACGGGAAACAATCCACGACAGGAAAATGCGGACTTCGGTGCCAAGAGAAAATACCAAATTGAAGAAGAAGAGAAGTGGGCACAAAAATAAGACCCTTTTTTTTGGTTGTCTGTTCAGCACCACTGCTACGGCGAAGCTTCGAGGATTTTTTTCTTTGTTCTTTTTTGGTCGTCAGTTTGGCGCTTATTACTCTCGCAAAAACTGTCTGTAAGCGAACACTGATAAGCAGAGAACAGGACAGGAAACTAACTACAAGCAGGATGACCTCTCTCAATGCCTTCAAAGCGTCCACCAACGTTGGGTGCCTTTCTGAACGCAAACTACTTGAAGAAGGTGCGACCAGTGCCGTGACTATTATGTTGGCTCTCTTGTTATCCTTCACTCATTTTCGTATCCCAAGTTCGTTTATAGTGAACTCAACATATAGGGAATATGGATTGTAGTAAAACAGATGCATCTAAGCTGCACCGCGGGACGTGATATTCAGCGATGTTGTATAACTAAAGTGACTTTTTTAATGCGAATTAGCATTAACTGTCTCATGGAGCGAGCTGACTGAAGCGCGAAAACGGCTCTCAGCTTCCGCCGCCATCCCATTAGGAGGCGATTCGCCTTCGGATCCATTGGCTGCGCGCGTCGACGGGGCTCCCATTGGTTGCCGCGCGTGGTGTGATGATGTGAACGGGACATAAAGAAAAGGTAACAACATCGCAGATGTGACAGCTCAGGCAAGCTCGTGCAGGCGGTTCTGGGGTTGGACACAGAAGGAACGAACACAGCTCAACGCCGTGGGCCCCAGCAGCCAAGTGATGTCCCGCACGGACGTCCGAGGCCCGTGGAGGCACCAACCAGGCTTGCCGGGAAACCACCGCCGGCACCGAACATCGAGCCCTCGCCATCCAGAAAATGCCTAGGGCATCCGAGGTTCCGACAATACAAGAAGTGCGGCGGCGAGTGAGCAGAACACCCCAGACTTGACTGTGTGTACATATTTTTCTTGGTTACAGTAACGTTATTATTCCGATTCTTTTTAAACAATATATTTTTCCTCATCATCCCCCGTGTCGGAATCCATAGTCCATTCTTCTTACCATCACATATGGCCTCCAAGATCCCGAAGCGCTCGCGCGCTATTACGCAGCAGACGACGAAGGGAGCGGACGAGCGGCTTGCAGGCTTTCGCATTCGGAACTCATTAAGAAATGCCTTTGTGAACCTCGAGCTTTTTCTCTCTTGTCCCAGAATTGTTTTGTAACATGTATCAGTTATATCCTGCTCCTTATAGTTGGACTGCATAAAAAAACCTATGATATTTTTTCTTGTTTCTTTTTGGTTTCTATTTTGTGCTGTTGCGTGCTAATAAACCGTTCTGGTAAATCCAATTTGCGCAACTGTATATTTCAGTTTGTCACTGACATCGATACAAATTCAGCAATGCGGAATTATCTTCAAAAGTAATTGAGTTACATTTCTAAGTATTTGTACTCTACTCAAGATACTTTACAGTGAAAGTAACTTCAGTAGTATTTTAAAAAAACTTTATGAAGCAGGTATTTAGTAAATTAACTTAATTTTTTTTTGTATTTTGTCCAACACTGCTTGTAACGAATTCCTTACCAAGTCTGCTGGTGCGCAAATAATAACTCGTCAGCCTCTCGCCCGCAGCGAAGGGGGTAGCACATTGATGCAAATTTTGAATTCGGGTAGTCGCCTCTCCCCTCTGACCTTGATGCAGCAGAGCGCCCCTCTCGTCGCCAGAGCTACTGGAAAACCTTTTTCAGCCGATCAGAACTGCAGGGTTTAGAAATCTTTGACATTTTAGACCTGTCACGGAAGTAACACGTCTTGACATTAGTAACGCATTAAAAACATTTTTTTTCAGGGTACGGTGGACGATTGAGCCAAATGTACGCTCGCAACGTGGTGAAATAATGGTTGTGACGTAAATTGTTCTACGCATCGGCATTTAAAAAGAAATAAAACAGCAGTATGCCAATTGCTTTTTGCAGAAGGGAACGAGAGGCAATGATGGGAAAGTGTTGTCAACTCATAGCGTTTTCGACAGTGAAGTTTCTGCGATAGTGGTCATGCGTACGGACGAACAGGCAAAAATAAATTAGCTAATAAGCCGCATTTTTCTCATGGCGGAATATCGTGCACGCAGGATACAGCATATCGCAATGTGACACAAATCACAGTGCATTACATTTGGCTCTCCCTTTGTTTTAAAACTTTAACTTTTGAACGCACTTTTACCAAATCTGACAAATTCTTGAAGCGACCACTCAAACCCGGTAGAACAGCGGCGAGCTTTGCGAGCTGTTTCTTCGTCGGTTATGTTTAGCGGATTCACTACCGTGAGATGAACAATTTCCTGAAAGCAGTGGAATACTTCATACCTCGACATTTCTGTTACGGTCACAAACGAATGTCGTCCAGTCCGCTGTAATCCTTGCGACCGTCGAATGCACATAGCACTTTGCAGAACCTGATATCCATCGCGTTATGCCGGACCCCTTACAACACCACACAGCACTGCCGGCCATCGTCAACAAAACCCACGTTGAATTAACTCGCGAGACATGGGGTAGAGAAGACACATCGAAACGTAGAAGGGACAAGGACAGAAAATAGACAGGATGTGATTCTTCCCATTCAAGTACCACATGACGCTTCAAGCCGCTCCGCATTCCGCGACAGATATGGAGGGCCAGGGGAGCGCTCTGAGAGGGAGGAGCGCCTCGGAAAGAATCAGGCTCTTGATCAGGCCACCGCATTCTCTCCACCACCCGATCTCGCGGGCTCTGGAAAGAGCGATCGAGAGCGCGCAACAAAGAACCACGCGAATTCGCCAAATGAACCGAACTCTCAGTGCAACAATAACATCAGAAAAACCCCAGGGTCGAAATATTTTAATCCAACAAAAAAAAGCAAGAGAAGAAAAACTGTCAATGTGCATGCAAGTTGGTTGGTGCAGCGGATCTGCGCGGGCCTTTTCTTCTTTGTCCCTCTACTTCTTTGCTTTCGATGACTCGAAAAAGACACAACACGATCGTCGACTGCGCGCCTTCCAAAAGATTGAGACGATTAACCATACGCTCCTCGGCTACAGTGGCTGCGACAGTTTCCATAATGTCACAACAGGGGTGGAAGGCACAACAACAGAAACAGACTGAAAAGCACGTGAGATCAACTGGCATGCTGCTCGAAAGATGTTAGAACACTTATGTAAACTTTGGGAGATACGGAATGTTTGCGTGTTTTTTCTGCTGCTTTTCACCCAACATTCCTAAAGCTTCAAGTTTCTTACATCTCTACCACCCCATTCGTCCTCCATGTTTGTTTGTTTTTCTCTTTTTTTAAGTAACATCAGAACTCGCCGTCGGTAATATTTGGCAACTTTCAGCGATGATGGTACCGCCGTAGTGAGAATCGCGTGCACTAGCTCCTGCGATGATCGACTTCTAGAATTAAGGTGCTCGCTTACACTTTCCAGACGTGCAAGTATGATTAAGACTCTCACGTATTTCGTATTTGACAAAATTAGAATTACAGCTGTCGCTGTAACCTGACATATAGCTCGAGGAACACTAGAGCTGTGGTACAGCCGACCCGTACCACTTGCATTTTGGACGTCATTAAGAACGGTAGGCACGGTATACCTACGTCTACTTTTTAGCTTCGCACGCCATTATGTATTTGTTTTCTAAAAGGTTCCGTTCATGTGTTTGCTGGTTATATATTCAAAAAACCTCCATTCTTCTTATTCACCAACGCCTCAACCAAGGCGCGACATGTGTTTAGAATTAATAGAAGATTGATATAATACATAAACCATAATTTATTTATGCGCTTTGTTGTTGTGTTATGCGTTGCCATTTCCTTATACTGCCATTTGGCATTATATGCCATAAAATGTATGTGTGTAATATATTCACACACAGTGATATTATTTAAAGTTTAATTATCTGTATTAAAATTTTTGTAGCTTGCAAATTTAACAGCAACAATCTCCGGCTGTAACAACGAAGCTTCGCGCTTTCTCACCAGGACAAGAAGGTGTTCTATTTTTCTTCAAGAAGAACGCAATGCAGCACCGCATCAGGCATGTCTGAATGCCTCAATTAAGGGGCAAGTTCAGGGCGGCGGACGACATCTCCACTTAGAACGAGACAAGAGCTCTGACGAGACTTTCGAGAGCCAGCTGCTGCTCAAGGTCAGAAAAGTGACTGGTGGCAACAATAAACGTTTCCATAACACTCTTGTGTTTTGTTCCTTATTATGGGACACTAAGGTAGAAAGTAACGCCGCAAAAGTAACGAGTTACTTTTTGTAGTAACGGTCACTTCACCTTTATGGAAGGGCAATTGTAACTCTAATTAGTTACAATATAGCTGCTGTGTAATTGCAAACGTAATTTCCTAATTTTTTTAGTAATATGTACAAGTCTCGAACGTAGGCATGACTATGACAGACAAGGTAGTATACTGAAAAGAAGAAACTGCTTCCAAGCCACTGCATCGCAAACTACTTCGCGTCTAATCTTAAAAATTCAAGCGCTTGGAATCTGTAAGTATACCAGGTTGGAAATACCGAATAAACCAGGTTGGAGCAAGGATTGGAACTAATAAATATACCAGAGTTCTGTTTTCTTGAGATCCCATTGTCTTTTCGCATATCAATTAAATTACATCAGAAGGTGTATAACGGGACACGGTGGTTTGTGCATGTGCACAAAAAACTAGGCGTTTACAAGATAACGCCCCACCTTTGTGAATCAGTACCTAACAATTATCACGAAGTTTATAAAACAAGATGGCGAAATCATTGCGAGGTGGTCTTATCTCATCGCCATATTTTTTCTTACTCTAAAGCCAGGGTCACACTGTTACATGCATCATATGAAAGACAGTCTGTAAACAGATTCAAACGAGAGTCATCACGAGATCCGAGCTTCGAATGCCGCACGGCAACGAGTTCAAGGAGACACCTTGGCACGCGGCATTTGAACCACGGATATCGTGGTGACTGATATCTGCAGACTGTGTTTTGTATAATGTATGAGCAGTGTGACCTCGGCTTAAAGGTACTTCTAGTAGAAGCAAACACCGCAATATGACCCGCATAAATTGCGTAATAAATATTAAAAATATTAAAAGAAGGACAACACGGACTGCACTTCATAGTATCAAACCTCGTGCTCAGGCTCAAAAAGCTACGTCAAACAACGTGCGGAGATTTAAAAAAAAAGTGCAGCATGATTATTTTTATTTAGTGAAATCCGAATTTTTTATGTACGAAGCTAATTTTTTTTCTGGAGTTTTATACACGCTACAGATTGCAGTCAAATATATCAAAAGGCGCGCTTGTAGCGCTAGCCGCCACATGTCCAGATGAATATCTCAAATTAAATAAGCATCACAACTTGTCTATCTACTTCCCAGAGCAGCTGTTCACCGTTCTACCACAAGACACAAAAATCTGTAAGTAGAAGTTGCAGTAACTCGACGTAACAAGACTTTTCTCGGACTCTTCTCCTTGCGCCATGCTGTCAATGACTGCGATGGCTGGATGGCGCCTCCCCGCGGAGAGACGCCGCCTCCTTCTCTTTTTTCCGATTACGCCCTCTCCGCACGAAAGGGACGGCTGGAGAAGCGATCGTGCGCTTCGGGATCGTCAGAGCCCATGATTGGCTCTAACGAGTTCTTACAATAAACGCTAGAAGCTCAGCTGGCGCTGGTGTCTACGAGACTTCCGGCTACAAATTGAATCATAATTAACTCGTCTGAAATTTTTGGTAGCTACCTATAAATTCTTCAATAAAAGAAGATGCAAACGGCGAGTTATGCTAATAAAGCGTCTAGGTCATAACAGGTTTGATGTTTGTTTTTAATTGTCAAACCGCCTGTCTGCAACAATATTTGACGAAGTTCAGCAAGCTGGGCTGTGTGACCAAATCAATATATTTTTATGATCTTCACCTCACCGCAAAGCTCTAGTCAAACTCTTTACTTTGAGTATAATTTGAATATTTTGAGCTAAACATATAACGCAGAACATTGGCCTGAAGAACGAATATTTAGATAAACATGGCAAGTTTAAAGTCGATTTTCTAAAACAATACCACCTTTTATTTATTTCATATTTTTATTCACATTTAGGTAATATATGTAGTCTGTGAGGAACTACCAAACATAAATTGTAATATAATGTTTGTATGGCCGCTTTTAGGATTCGAATATCGTGCTATGAGAGTTTTGAACGGGACTTCGCATAGACGCTAGCTGAGCATGAATTTCGACGTATGTAAGGTTTTCTATTTAATTGTTAGTACTTACCTCAATATCTGATCGTCAAAGCCAGTGTAGCAACAATATTTATCCTAACAATACCTATTTACTTGGCACTGGGTGATTTGCAAGGTGTGTAGGCTTCGCCTTATGTATTGTCGAAAACTATACAAAACATCTAGACTCCCGCACAAACTTAAGTCAAGAGGGAAAATTAAGTAACCCGGCATGAATCACTGAAAATAGAAATGAAACTTATAAACACATGACTAACACATTTGAAGCCTTACACGCTACGAATTGCTCGTTATTTTACAAAAGATTCCGTTTGTGCACGAAATTAACCGTACGTCAGATACTACATCGTACATATGTATATGCACTAAATATCTGTTCGACATACGAAAATATGACATTCCCCGAATCGGGAGGAAGTAAGCGCTGTGACTGCACTTGCTAGATATGAACTTCTAAACCTTTTTTTAGTGCACTACTCCGAATTTCATTACTGTTTATGGTTGGGTAGTGAGACAACTGCTAACGATAAATAGAAAACCTTACATAGGCCAACATTCTGCTCAGCAGAGCACCTGTGCGAAGTCCCGTTCACAACGCTCATAGCACGAGATTCGAGTCTTAATAGCGTGCATACAAACAATATATTACAATTTTGTTGGTAGTTCCTGATACACTACTATATTGCCTAACTGTGAATAAAAATAATAGAGAAAAAAGGGTTATTTTTCTTAAATCGACTCCAAACTTGCTACTTTCTCAAAATATTTGTTTTTCAGGCACATGTTGCGCATTATATATTTAGCGCAAAATATTTAAATTCTACTCAAAAAGAAGGAGCTTAATTGGAGCTTTACGTTGATGTAAAGATCGTAAATATAGGTTGACTAGATCACACAGCACAGCTTGCTGAACTACGTCAAATATCGTCACGAAGAAGACGGTTTCCCAATTAAAAAACAAACACACAAAAAAACATTAAGGATCTTATGATCTAGACGCTCAATTAGCATAAAAATCAGGGACTCAAACCGAAAAATATAACGTTTCGGTTACGGTTACGGTTACCGCTTCCTGTTGATAACGGTTTCGTTTCGGTTGTTTACGGTTTTAATTTTTACGGTTTCGGTTACCGGTTACACGTTCCTAAAAACCGGTTTATTTCGGTTTTTCCAATAATTTGTTTGATTGAAATGCTAGACAGCCGTTTTATAATAAACGGTTTAAAGTAGTCCCAGATATCCAACAACGTGAAATTCAAGGAACTTAGAAACGTCTTAATACTTCTAATTGGTCAAAAGTTGCACATGTTTCTAGCTCCAACGCTTGTTCACTACATCTACTTACATTATATAGTTTGATACCCGAGCATACATGTTACTTCCGCTAACTCAGGGATCATCGCATTCTATATAATAAAAATGAAAATAAACATCCCTACTTTGCTGTTCGGCAGCGTTTGTAAGCAACCCTAAGAAAGTTCCCACTGGGTGCTGGAAGAACCATTCGCACCTTCTCGTCGCTATAGTTTATTTCAACCTAATACATGCAGACGAGTCTTCGCCCACACTGAAGGAAGGAGCAGAACTATAGTCATCCTTTAGCAAAATACTGCAAAGTGGAATAAAGTAATAAAATTGAGAGCTGGGCTAGTTGGTGAAAGTCAAACATAATGTAAATGCAATAGCCCAAAACAAGGAAGACTAAGGAGAGGAATGAACAACACAGTAACAACACAGAAAGCTGTAAAAATATGTTATGTGTTGTTCGTTCCTTTCACTAGTCTTCGTTGTTGTGCCATGTTACACCTACGTCATGTTTGCTATTTCCAATCAATTGCCTATGATTATTGAAGCGCACGTCTCTAGCTGGCCGATTTTGTGACGCTAGAAAATGGTGCGTTTATATATAATAAAAAAATAAAAAGGTTCGGACGCAAAAAATGAAAATAAAGTGCGGACATACCTTTTGTGTGTGTGCGTGTTTGTGTGTGTTTCTGTGTGTGTGTATATAAAGACATAACACGTACTTGAGACGGTTGTTTGGAGTTTTATAACATATTACGAATAATATTTTATAAAACTCCAAACAACCATCTCAAGTACGTTTTTCTGCCGTATATACTTTTCGGCATCCTGCGCTACGTTTTCTTTTTCTATCTTTCTCCCTCTCTCTCTCTCTCTCTCTCTCTCTCTCTATATATATATATATATATATATATTGAAATTATGCAGATGATTGAAGATTACCTCATCGAATGAATCAATGTTTTACAAAACCGAAAGCCAAAATAACGGCCGAGCTAGGATTTGAATTTTGGTGTGCTTATATTATATTTACTATATGGGCCGCGGCTACTTGGCATTTCACACTTCCTTGATGGCTCTGCATGTTTTCTTTTTCATTCAGCTATTTGACACGGTTTCAGACCAAATTCCCCTTTCACCCAATTGACTTCAAGGCAGTGTTGTACGAAACAACGTTCCAAGGAACGGCGTCCCTGGAACGCGTTTCTTTTAGGAGGAACGGAGGAACGCCGCCGTTTCATTTTGCATCGGTGAAACTGGAACGGGAACGCGTTACATTTTTACTGGAACGGAAAAAGGAACGGCGTTCCTTTTTTCATCCAGTGGGCTAATCTTTATTTTATTTAAAGGGAGAAATTCTAAAAGTGTAGAAACAATACCTTTACGAAGAGCAGGATCTCGTAAAATTTTTGGTTAGTTATCTTAGGGTTTATTTTATGTGGTCCTCGCTTGGTAACAGTCGGGTGCAGGATAGCTGGTGGACATTGAATGTTTTTCAGTGCCCGAGGTTGCGGTAGAAAACTGCAAAACTTTTATTCGAAAAAAAAAAACACAGAAAGAGGGACGTTTTAAACTCAGCTACTTTCTTCGCTTCCGCGAATCCTCATACACCAGATATTTTAAGGCCGACTACAGCCATCACCGAACTTCCACAAAGAAAACTACAGTAACAACAAATGACCAGTTTACCAGACATCGAATGCACCTTTGTATCCCAACCAACATATCCAAAAATTAACCTTTATTCCTTTTCCCTTGTCCTCCACCTTCAAACTGAACAACGAATCCAACCTTCACGAAGGAGGACTTGTAGTTTTCAAGACTGACCTTCCAAAAGCCCTATCCTGTTCTTCACTTGCTTGTCTTGCGGACAGCAGCATTGAGAAGCAACTGTTGTCTAGCTCGAACAAGGGACTTTGTTAGATTGAAACGTGTGAGGTTGTAGTAAAACGCTCGTGCAATATGAATTAACAGTACGTTTGGCTCGTCTGAATCACCACCACAATCATTAATATGGATAAAGGCTGAGATTTTTAAAGGTGAATATATCAACAAATGAAACCCTGCTTCCGCTTGTTTTCTTCTCCTGGTGCCCTTCCATCGCGGCATTCAAATTCGTACGTTGCCATTTGATGGGATAGATTTAAAAAAAAGATACTAACTTTGCTTGATATAGCTAAATATGGTAATCAGCAAAATACAAGTGTAACTTATATGTAACGATACGTTCCATTTTTTTGACGGTAACGGGAACGAGTTCCTTTCTCACAGATGGAACTTGTAACGGGAACGCGTTCCAAAAATCAGAAGGAACGAGGAACGAGCTTTCGTTCCTTTTTTTGAGGAACGTGTACAACACTGCTTCAAGGTTCAAGGTGTTTATTGGCACAACTTCCACACAGCCGAGTGTCCGAGGCAGCCAAAAGGCAGAAGCCCGTACAACCAAGTGCTGGCTGCCTCCTCGGCTGTGTGTTAACAGGTGAAATGATGATGATGAATATACAAATGAAAGGGAGGAAGAAATGGTAGTTACACAAAGTTATTGAGCTCGGAGGGCACGCGACACAGTCCTGCTAAAGTCGCGGAGTTCGTCCCCAGTTCCTCGGCAGGGGCGGGCGCGTGCGCTCAGGTAAAGACAGGTACGAGCTCACCGCGGAAGGGAACAGTGAAGCTTCGTGTCGCCGGGTGCGGGCGCGGAGAGGGATGGGACAGCCTGTCCGACTAGAGATACGGGGAACTGATGCTAGGTAGGAGCCGGCCAGCGAAGGGCCAGCGGCAACAGCAACGAGTCGGACACGCGCCACTGTTCGTTGGTGGCTCAGGCGGTGCCAGCCAAGAGACCGCAGGCGTTCATCGTAGTCAGAGGAATGGTCGTGGCGGGCCAAGGTTCGAGTCGCGCGGCGCTGCACACTCTCTAGGCGCTCGGTGAGGTGTATCTGATGAGGGCTCCATATTGAAGAACAGTACTCTAGTCGAGGGAGTAGCAGAGCCGTGTACAGCGTCTTCAGGGTCTCCCGTCCAAAACGCCGGGAAAATCTAGACGCGAATCCCAGTACCCTGCGAGACCTGCTCACCACCTTAGCCACATGACAGCTGAAATCGAGTGAGGGCGTGAATGATACACCCAAGATGTTGAGCTCTTGTACAGGTGGAAGAAGGAGCCCTCCAAGCGTGTAGTGTGGCGTCTGGACCTTCCTGGCCGAACTGAACCGCATCATGGCACACTTGTTGTGGCTGACACGGAGGTGGTTAGTGGCAGACCAGACAGCCAGCTTGTCCAGGTGAGCTTGCATGGTGGCAAGATCATCGAGGGAGCGTATGCACATCGCCAAAGTAGTGTCGTCGGCGTATTGGATGGTGAGGAGCCTGTCGGACTGCGGAATGTCACGAACATACACATTGAAGAGTGTTGGGCCAAGGACGGACCCTTGAGGGACACCCGAGGTGGCTGAAAGGGTATGCGATACAGCACCCTTGTGCCTTACGCGAAAACTGCGATCAGCGAGGAAGGCATCAATCCAATGCAACAAGCTGCCTCCTACCCCGCAGTCCGACAACTTCCTACTAAGGCAGTCATGGTCCAGCGTGTCAAAAGCGCTGCTGTAGTCCAGCTGGGCCACGTCGGTGGGAAGGAGGCCGTCCATGTTGTCACTAACGTAGTGAGACACAGTTGCTAGGGCGGTCTCGCAAGAGTGAGAACGTCGGAACCCATGCTGGGATGGTGGAAGGAGCTGGAGGCGCTCCAAGTGGTTGAGAAGATGCCTGTTGATGATTCGCTCCAGGGTGCGGCACAGGATAGATGTGATGGAAACTGGACGGTAACTGGATGGGTCGCTCGGTGACTTGCCCCTACCCTTAAAGACAGGAGTGACCAGGGCCTGTCGCCAGCAATCCGGCAGGACAGCGTTGTCCAAAAGAGATTGGTAGATAGCCAGAAGGGATGGAAGAACGTAGGGTTGGATCATCTTGAGGAAGGTGGGAGGGATACCGTCGGGACCAGTGGAAGAGGAAGGTTTGATGCAGCGTAGGGCCTCCTCGAGGTCTGAGAAAGTGAGAGAGAGGATGAGAGGGCATCAGGGTTGGACGACAAGTTAATGTCCGCGTCATGGCGGGAAAGTAGGGAAGGGGTAGAAACAGGTGTGAATGCTGAAGCGAACTGGCTACCAAACATGTTGGCAATCTCCCTAGGTGAGGAGACTATCCTGCCATTGGACGTGAAGATCGGCTCCTGTCGCGTAGTTTGTGACTGGCTGACGTAGGACCAGAACACCTTTGGTTCCTTCCGCGCTCGGAAAGCAATGGTGTTAGCAAATGCAGTCTCAGCAGCATTTAAGTCGGCCTTCAGGGAGCGCTGGAGTGCTTTTGCTCGCGAAAGTGTCTCAGCGCACTGCAGACGGGCCGCACGCTTGAAGAGTGCCCGCTTCTTCTGAGCAGAGCGGATATGTTCTTTTGTGATCCACGGGGCTCGAGAGCGTCCCTTGCGAGAAACAACACAGGGTACGCACTCCTTCTCGATCGCACACACCAGGTCGCACCAAAGGTCCATGTTCTCCAGGCAGTCGTCGCCCATAGTCGTCATGCATCATGGGGTGAGATGAGACAACCTAGCCATGTGCTCTCTATCAGTCCGGTGAAACTTCCATACTGCGCGAGCGAAGTGGCCCTTGCGGGGAAGTGCCATGGCGTATGCGAGTTCGATGGCCAGGTGGTCACTTCCGGAGAGGCCAGGGTAAACATCGCAGGAAAGGCTTTGAGTTGGATGGGACACAAACACAAGATCGAGGAAACTGGAGGATGGGATATAGGTGCGGGAGCGGCAGATCTGGGAAAGCCCCAATGTCGACACCAGGCCCAGAAGAGTGTCGTCAGCCGCATCAGAAGGGATGGGAGTATCGGTACCCCACCAGTCAATATGGCTGTTGAAGTCACCGAACAGCAGTACTTCGCGATAAGGCTTCGTCAGCACTTTGGTCAGCGATTCGTCGAGGAGCTCGTAGGCAGTAGCCCTGGTGGACGGCGGGCAATAAGCTAGGACTAGGAGGGAGCTGCCTTTTGGGTGGCGGAGTTCAAGAAAGACGGCCTCCAACTCCGGGTGCTCCAGGTCATACCTCCTGACTGCCGGGAGGCTGGACGGCACGGCAATGAGCACGCCACCACCGTGGGATGGACGGTCACGACGATGGACGTTAAAGGAGGCCTGGCCGAAGAGCTAAGCGTCACAAATACCAGCGTCCAGCCACGTTTCCGTAAGGAGAATGACAGTGCTGCCGGGGAGGGCTGAGGAGGCGAGCTTGAGGTCTTCTGAGTGTTTGGTAGACTTCGCCGCACTGCCCACCGCTCATCCTTCACCCGCTGCCCGTCAGCGCATGGGCAGATGTTACCGGAGTCGCTTTCTGGAGTACTTTTAGGGGATTGTGCGCAGGCAATCATAGCCCCTCTGCCGAGGCCGATATACCTCTGGGAAGGACTCGCCGTGTTCTGGTGCGCGTGCATTGGCGTGAAAGGGACTCTTCTATACACACGAACAACACAGCTTTGACTCTAGCGCTGCACCGCCGCCATGGACGAGCTTTGCCTTGCGCTATTGCCAGTGCCGTCTCACTTCTTTTTCTTAACAGAGATATGTCAATTAAATGGGTACCGTCGGTCATGAGCTCCGGCGACCTGCTGTTGCGCCCTTGACACGCGATGGCAAGCCGGCGGGCCATCGAGTCCTCGCGGTCTCGGTTTGAGACATATTTTCCTTCTCGTGCTGAAAGCGGCGGAAGGATCGAGGAAACGTCCGAAGGGTTTCTTGAGGTTTTCCAATAAATGTGAATAAATAAATAAATGAAGAAATATGGCAACGGCAATAGCCCAAGGCAAAACTCGTCCATGGCCTCGGCTCAGCGCGAGAGCCAAAGCTGCTTTCTCCGTGTGTAGAAGAGTCCCTTTCTCGGCAATACACGCGCACCACAACACGGCGAGTTTTTCCCAGAGGTATATTGGCCTCGGCAGATGGGCGATGATTGCCTGCGCACAGTCTCCAACATCTACGCCGTAACCGACTCCGCTTCTGTCCATGCGTTGTTGGGTAGCGGGGAGAAGGGGAGCGGTTGGCAGTGCGGCAAAGTCGGCCAAACACGCAGAAGAAGGGGAGCCAGTTGAGTGAAAGAGGAATTTGGTCTAGAAACTTTGTTAAACAGGGGACGAAGAAGAAAAAAGCGCAGAGCCATAGAGAGAAAAGTAAAATGCCAAGTAGCCCGCCGCCCCCTGGAGCGCCTTGAGGGGGAGCAAACGCTCCAGCGAGTGAAGGACTAAAGCGAAGGACATGAGGAATGGCTCGGAGCCTATCTGGGCTTGTGCGAAATGGCGTCATCGGCTGTGTCGAGCATGAACCCAAGAAAACCCATGTGTCGCGTGGGCTCTGCTCGCGTCGCTTAGGTTTAAGCGAAATCCCGACCGCAGCAAGTCCTGCACGAGGAGGCGCACCGTAGACGCCAACTTGTCTGGGTCGGGATGGGCGCACAAGAAGTTATCTATGTGAGATGTGTGTGTAAGCGTTGAATTATATTTAAAAACCAAGAAGGGGGGGGATGAAAACCGGAACAGTGTGGCCACTCCTTCTAATGGAGACCCGCCAGTCCCGGTCTGAGCAATAAAAGAAAAGAGAGAGAGAGAGAGAGAAGGAAGAAAGAGAAGAAGGTTCAAACAAGACACACACTGATCAAAGATATTAAGCGGTGTCTAGTCCAGCACTGTCAGGTATGCCACGTCAATTGCAGAACGCCATGCTTCCCGTCAGAGTCACATGCCTTGCGCCAAGCCGGACCCGCCATACTGGAAACTGAAAGGAACACAAAGCATTAAAGATGGTCAGCCAGACCGGTGTCTTCCAGGAAAGTCAGTGCGGCGCGAATGTTTTCATAGCGATGCCCCTGGGACCAGGCGGTAAAGGCAGGTGCGAAAGGCTCAGCCTTTCGCACCTGCTTTTCCCAGGGAGTATATATATATATATATATACATATATATATATATATATATATATATATATATATATATATCACGAAACGCCAATGTCCAACCTTTGACATTTTTTTCTTCCTGTGGTGTTTCAAGATTGTCACTCGCCACGTTTCAGACTAAATGAATACCAGATTTTCTTTTCGGCTAGCCCTGCATTGATGGTCAATTTACCTCGTTCCTTCATACTGGCCACTGCATGTCAGGAACATCGGTGGTTTTGATAAAACCGAGTTGGTTGGACATTTGAGAATTCTAACCTATTAGTTAATACCCTTAAGGCGACACCTACTGGATACATGTTGCGATGTAGGAGTCTGGCAGACTTAGAAACCAAGACTTTTTTATTAGAATCTCGAGAACTGATTCCAACTAAGTATTCGTAATCCTAAAGTTAGATTGAACGGAAAGGTATTACCAGATGCGCCACTCGCTCAGAGTAACTCTGTCAAATGGCCACGACATTTCAAGATCCCAGGTCATACTTGAAAAAAACTAATATTTTATTTTTCGGTTAATATCGGTTAAAACCGGTTACCGGTACATAATTTACGGTTATGGTTACGGTTACGGTTTTTATAAACTTCAAATAGCGGTTTCGTTCCGGTTACGGTTGCTGCAAACATTTCGTTCCTAAATGGTTTTCGGTTTCGGTTACGGTTACGGTTTGAGTCCCTGATAAAACTAGCATATCTCGAGAGTGTTCCCAAAAAGTTATATTGATGTAGCGTAAGAAGTAGGAAAAGGGATGGAGCGAAATATGGCCCACCCGATAAGCTGGAGAAACGTTTTCCACCTTGGCCGCTTCAACGGTTTAGTACTTGAAAACAAAATATCCGACAAACTCGCCATTTCTGTCTTTTTTATTAGAGGCATTTCCCAAAAATATGCATTTTGTTACAAAAATAAAAAAAAAATTCGACCCCAAATTTGTGTTTCAGTGTAGATGAAATCACCCAGGTGTAATTTATTTAGTTCATTTTTTTTCAATACTGAGCGATGTTTAATTTAGCAAAAATTGAGGCCCAGGTCTATGCTGTACAGCATAATATGTCAATACAATTAAGCTATCGAATCAAACAAAAATAACAATTAAAAGTACGTAGGGTTTGTTGAAGCTGTAATAGCATTCCGATTACGGAAACGAAACTGAAAGTGACTGTGGCCGGATAAATCGGGAGCCAAAACTAAAATATAGTAAAAAGAAAAAAAACGTTGAACAAATATTTACGTCAACGTATCTTTATGATCGCCACAACTCTGCGAAAGCAAAACACGTCAAAATTTATGTATTCTTATTTATGGTGCTAAAGGGCTATCGTGACGCGAATGATCTGTAGCAGGACTCAAACCGAAAAATATAACGTTTCGGTTACGATTGCGGTTACCGCTTCCTGTTGATAACGGTTTCGTTTCACTTTTTTACGGTTTTAATTTTTACGATTTCGGTTACCGGTTACACGTTCCTAAAAACCGGTTTGTTTCGGTTTTTACAATAATTTGTTTTATTGAAATGCTAGACAGCCGTTTTATAATTACACGGTTTAAAGTAGTCCCAGATATCCAACAACGTAAAATTCAAGGAACTTAGAAACGTCTTAGTACTTCTAATTGGTCAAATGTTGCACACGTTTCTAGCTTCAACGCTTGTTCACTACATCTACTTACATTATATAGTTTGATACTCGACCATACATGTTACTTCCGCTACTCGGGGGTCATCGCAATCTATAAAACAAATGAAAATAAACATCGCTACTTTGTTGTTCGGCAGCGTTTGTAAACAACCCTAAGGAAGTTCCCGCTGGGTGCTGGAAGAAGTTTTGCACCTTCTCGTCGCTATAATTTCTTTCAACCTAATACATGCAGACGAATCTTCACCCGCACTGAAGGAAGGAGCGGAACTATAGTACTCCTGTAGTAAAATACTGCTAAGTTGAATAAAGTATTAAAAATGAGAGCTGGACTAGTTGTTGAAAGTCAAACATAATGTAAATGCAACAGCCCAAAACAAGAAAGACTGAGGAGAGGGGGATCGGTGACCGAGTGGACTTGGGCACACAAGCTCTGAGCACGTAGAGCGAAAGCTCGCGCTACAGGACCCACGGATCCTGGGTTCAATCCCCACCCCTGCCCGTTTCAATCTGGATGAGCATCGTACCGGAGTGCGGTCGTTAACCACCACTGCGTGGTGCACGTTAAAGATCCCTGGCTAGCGGTTGTACTGCACTGGCTAAATTTCTCATCTACAGCGAATGACTCATCGCAACTTTGAAATGGCTAACCAACTACACGCTTTCTCAATATCCACACAACCCCAATTGAGACTAAGAAGGGGAACGAACAACGCAGTAACAACAAAAACTGCTGTAAGAATATGTCATATGTTTGTTACTTTCCCTAATCTTCGTTGTTGTTCCATGTTACACCTACGTCATGTTTGATATTTCCAAGCAATTGACCTTGGTTATTAAAGCGCAGGTCTCTCGAGTGCCGATTCTGTGACGCTAGGAAAATTGTGCATTTATATACAAAACAAAATAATAAAAAAGGTGCGGACGCAAAAATTGAAAATAAAGTGCCGACGTAACTTCATATTTGTGTGTGTTTATGGTGACCCAAGTACAGTGTTTAAAGTCTTCTGGAAGTTGAGGGGTGTTCCTAGAAGAAGGTGGGGAGGGGGGAGAGGGGAGGGGTTTTGACGAGATGTACTAGATGCACATAAAATAAACCCCACTTCTGACTCCGCCCACGCTGGACCTGCATACCTCAAATTGCTAATCCCCAAAAAGGTCACATCCCTGAAAACAAACCATTTTATTGCAAACTATGATTTTTATTTCACTAAGGCTGGGGCTGTCGAGGAGGGTCTCAGATCATCCTTTAAAATAAGCAAGAGGACCGAGACCCCTGAGACTCTCCAGATGTTAAGCCCTCCACAAGTCACCAGGCTCGATCTAAAATGGTCCGTAAAAATCAGCACCTGCACGTAGCAATCTAGACTTTTCGTCATAGGTGTATTTCACAGGTCGGTATTTACTTGTAAAGTTACAAAGCGTAGCTCTTTTCTGTAAAAAATAGGGCCATGAGACTTCCCAGGGTCTACGGCGGGCGGCGACACAGACGACTCCATTCTGTAGAGGAGTGTGTTTGGCGTTCATATTAATAGATGGTGTCGGGAGCAGCGTCGGAAGGTGCAGCCGACCAGCGAAAGAAAACAGACGACACGCAGACGAAAGCCGTTGGCAGCAAAAGCGCCGTCGGTATGCGGACCCGTTTCTTTTTTATTTTTAAGTTTTGCTGTTATTGTAGGCAGTTATGTTTAACCAACGGTACATTTTAAAAAGATTATTCCCTGTTTAATAAACCACGGTGGTCGCGAGCCTTCGCAATAACGAAGTAGCGCCATCTACAGGGTGAAACAAGCAGACGGCAGGCTTTTTAAATCGACCGGAAAATTCGGTTTCTTAACCTATCGCGCTACGACTTTGTGCAGCGTTGCCCACAGATGGTGCATTTTTTGTAAAATTTGCAAAGAACGAACTTACCTGAGGAAAAAGTAAAAGAAAGAAAAAGGCTTAGCTCCTATGGAAACACAGCGACGCCACCGGTCTGCAAACAACACGGCGCCGTTTCGCACGGGAGACAAGAGGTGGCGCAAGCGGTCGCTACGCCAACTGCCGCCAACGAACGAGCAGACGACGCTGAGAGCCGGCGTGTTCAGCAGACAAGTAACTGCAGTTCCTTATTGTTACCGCGCCTGTTTTTGTTTGTGCGACTGTCGCCGCCTGCGGAACGCGAGCCGCTTTTGAGTCGAAAGGATCGTCTGCTAAAGTGCCGGCTCTCGGCGCCGTATGCTCGTTCGTTGGTGGCGTTCGTTGCGCCATCTCTTGTCTCCCGTGCGAAACGGAGCCTGTTGTTTGAAGACCGGTGGCGTCGCTGCGTTTCCATAGGAGCTAAGCCTTTTCTTTTTTTACTTTTTCCTCGGGTAAGTTCGTTCTTTGCAAATTTTACAAAAAAAAATGCACCATCTGTGGGCAACGCTGCACAAAGTCGTAGCGCGATAGGTTAAGAAACCGAAGTTTCCGGTCGATTTAAAGAGCCTGCCGTCTCCTTGTTTCACCCTGTATAAATACGAACGCCAAACACACCCCGCTACTGGAGTTGGTCGTCCGCGTCGCCGCCCGCCGCACACCCTGGCAAGTTTCTTTACCCCATTTATTACGTAAAGAGAGCTACGCTTTGTAATTTTACAAGAACAAACCGACCTGTGAAATACACCTTTGACGAAAAGTTTAGATTGCTACGTGGAGGCGTCGATTTTTACGGTTCATTTTTGATCGAGCCCGTCGTTTTTGAAGGACACTAACCACTACCTCCGGGAGTTGGCTGACTTGGTAGTGCCCGCTAACTCCTTCCTTGTAACATTGCATGTTGCAGCACCATACACTAATATCGCACATGAGGACGGCATCGCAGCGGTCACGGAGGCCTATGCACAAGCTCACAAAACAATCGACCTAGATTGCCAGTCATTAACGGCACAAATACGGCTGGTACTTGAATGGAATCACTTAGAATTCGCAGAGAAACACCAGCTCCAAACTAGTGGGACTGCCATGGGAACGAAAATGGCTCCAAATTACACAAACATATTTATGGCACAGTTTGAGAGCAAATATCTGTCGAGCTGTCGCATCCTACCACACTTCTACAAGAGCTACATCGATGACATTTCTATGATATGGACGAGCACGGAGGACGACCTAATCACATTCTTTATCTCTTTTGATTCAGCGAATCCTTCAATTCGGTTCACGTATAGCAATTGCAACGCTCAATTAACTTCTTAGACGTCACTGTCGAAATCATTACCAAGCTCGCTACCAAGCTGTATCGGAAACCGACAGATAGGCAACAATATCTTCATCTTGATAGCTGCCCTCCCGCAATTGCAAAGAGAGTATTTGCAGCAGTGAACACGATTTTAGGCAAACCACTGATATTCTAAAGAGGGTGCTCACCAAACAAAAATATACAACTAACATAGTCGATGAAGCCATTGAGAAATCGAGAACGCTCGACCGCATGGCAACACTTAAAAAAAGAACAGCGGAAACAACTCAGGGAATAGTCGGTGCAATCTAGTTTAAACGTATGCAAGCAACCTTTCTAACATTACTAACATTTTGCGTAATAATTATAACATTCTGACTCACAGCCAGCACCTCCAATCTGTCTCTCACTCTACGTAGAATACTTGTTTTATTCCATACGGCATAAAATAAATCCACGCGGTTACAGAGCGTCTAGAAGGTCGCAACGAGATCGCTTTAAGGAGCTCCAGAGGGCTTAGTGTGGAATCATTTATTGAACTGCTCACATGCTACCTAGGATCTACCCTTCCGTCTTTTAAAGGTGACATTTATGTACAAAAGCACGAGATGAGCATGGAGCCACGTTGATATGTATGCGGATGATTTCTTAGTACTGGAACCGCAGCTCACAGTGTGTGATGACAAGGTTATGGAAAGAGTGCCAAAAGTTTCTCATCAAATCCGTACTACCTTACTTTTTTCACGAAACAATCAGGTCAGAGAAACTGCAAGTTATATATTTCAGATTAGACTTTCTTGAAGAGCACGTGCGCTGGGAGTAAAGACCACGTTTAAAGAAATTTGTGCTGTCCTTCAATTCAGGCCACTCTAAGTTGGTAAAGAGAGGGATACTTTTATCCCAAATGAATGCATCCCTTGCAAATTTGTGCAAACACACCCTGATCAATAGCTTTTGAACCAGGTGGGACGCTCGAAATTGTCTGGCTACTTTGATTGGTTTCTTAATGAGGTGTTTTATGGGGTTGTTTCTAAGAGTAAGAGGAAAATATTGATGAGGAAGCACCCAGGTCCAGGAAACAAAATGAGATCCGTCGTCATGCCTCATATACACAAGGTTTCACACAAGGCAAATAGGGTGGCCTTGCATTCTTATTTGTGAGTAGCGTTTTCGGCACCAGGAAGCTTCCTGGTCTATGCCACTCAATCTACAACATTAAAGATGAGGGTGACATCTGCAACTAAACTCACTCAAAGCAGTTCGTAGATTGTGCCTCCTTGGTCGTGTACAAAAGTCTCATGACTTGCGGTAAGGCGTACGTAGATCAAACGGGAAGGTGCGTCAATCACAGGGCACGAGAGTATTCGCTGTCAATAATGAATTCCCCCTCGGCCAATTTGGCTATTTATTATGTCAGGTGCCCCTATGCACCTAAGCAAGAAAAAAATTTTGGGAAGTTAAGAAATAAGATCTTTAGATAATTGGTTGAATCATTCAACATCAGAATGCAAGGAAGTGACAGATGCAAAAGTACACTGACTGTTCAATTAACAGATAACGAATTTGAATACCTTCTTGAGAAGCCCGATTGGGTGTGTAGATATGTTGTGTGTTTAGTGAGTAAAGTTGCTCTAGTGCAATTTCTCCTACTTTACGTCCTCTTCTTGAGGCGCTTTTGTCAAAAGGAACGATGTACCAACTAACCGATTTCTCACTATTAACAAAATACATATACCTAAAGATGGCTCACAGTATCCAGAGAGCTATCTTCTGTTCACACGCATTTTTTTTAATTCGTTACTGCGGTAATAATATTGAGATATTCAGAGCTATGACCAATGGAAAAAAATCAGGCCAGCAAATTGATGGTTGAGGCAAGTTTGTAGAAACCACAGGGGTGATTATCTACAAATACATAAAAGAATATAACACCAAGGACGGGGACGGAAACAGGACTTCTTTCACTGAGCAACAACATAGAATGACACAAACTATAAAACCACACCCAAAAAGGTTTTATCGTTCTCGAAGAAGAGAGGAGAAAATTATTAGAGGAAAGAAAAAATTGCAATAAATTTAGAAAATTAAAAAGAACAGCCGACCCAACGAGGTATCAGTAATCTAATTATCTCTTGTGTCAGAAATTTGGCATCTCTCGTTGTCAGTGATAACGAAGGTGCAGAAATATTGTTGTTTGACAGTCGAAAAGTTAAATGTACTGTAAATTTAAAAGTTTTAAAAGCTCTAGCATCACGGAGAGTTATCGGTAATCTAGTCTTTTCTGTTGTAAAGAAAAGAAACCTTCCAATTAAAAAAAATGAAATGAGATGCTAGAACGCTATTTGAGAAAACCAAAAACGCGTAAAGGGATTTTTTTAAAATTACTTTCTATTATTATATTATACTTCTAATAGTTTTTTATGCTGAATTCCAGTGTTTACCAGTATCCTGCCTTTAAATGTCGTTTCTGCGTAATAATGTAAATCTGACTAACGACGCTTTAAAATTGTAAAAAAGCTCTTTTTGACTAAATATTAAAAAACACTGAGTATTTTAATAACTAACAAAACGTAAGTACGTAACCACAGGATTCCTTTGTCTATTCCTTAAAAAAATAAGAACACGACTTGCATGCATGACATGTCTAGAAACTTCGAATGAATAAAGGCCATATCTTTGAAAATATCAAATCTTGCACTTTCTTTCTATTGTATATGTGTCTACTGTCAGGTGACAAGCTATGGCCACCGGAGGTGCCACCGACGGGCTCCCGATCTAGCCTACTACAAAAGATTGGTAATAATCGGTATTGTTTGAGCCGATGCAGCTGTTCCATAACAACCCGTACGACTGAAGCTGTTGCTGTCGGTAGGACACGACGGCAGGTGTATGAATCGTCCTCAACCCATTAGCGCCCATTGTTCTTCATACAAGTACACCCTGTTTTAACTTTCTTTTAGCATTCGTGATTCAATATTTCGTTTTTGTTAGCTCCTTTTTTGACCCCGGGTGTCGTGTCTATACGTTTAAATAAGTAGTCGGCGAATGCGTTCCAGTATTACCACTCTGTCCACCCTAGAAAGTTGGGAAACACGTGGACGGTGAAGGTGCTTCGGTAAGCAAACCGCTTTACATTTTTTTTTCTGGACGTATTACGTTAGATTTCGTTTTGAGTTTTGATGAAATTGTTTTAGTATAGAGCAAATACAACGCAGCGTATTTTGGTTTTCCTGTTCTGTGTTGTATTTTTGTATAGTGACTGATAAAGTTACGTGTACTTTGTATAGTACAATGGGCTTTCTCCATGTTTTCTCGCCGTCTGCAGCGATTATGAAACCTCGATGTTTTCTTTAAAAAAACGATTTTGCCGGTTGAGCGAGGCTTTAGAGGCCGCTCTAGACGTTGTCCAAGATGTCCACGTAGACGTCGATGTCGTCATTATACCTCCTGACCCGTCACCTGACAGAGACAAAGAAGAGGGGTATGACGACGCCACCAGCAGCGTTCAAGTGAATGATGTCTCATGTAAGATACTCACATTTTATGAGTATTGAGGAGGTCCTGTTGACATTCGACACAAAAACTGAATGTATGCATGTTTAGTTTTAGGTACACTAGAAGTGCACTGCCAAGCGAATGAGAAAGACGACTGACAACCAACTGCGGCGTGCCAAGCGAGCAAAGCTCACAAACCCAACTGGATGAGCAGCAGCCCCGAGTACACGTGGTCATCTTCATCAAATGGGGCTGAGCAGCGAGAAGAGAAGCTGAATTCTAACTTCTTAGGCAAGTCTCCAAACGAAATCTTCAGCAGAATTCTGGATGAAGAAGTCTTGACTCGCATCGCCATACACACTGACACGTACGCCAAGCAAAAAAAAAAATTAGCACGGCTTTGCTTTTAGCCTGGATGATTTGAGAACATTCATTGGTATTCTCTTGTTGAATGGATCCCACAAGCTTCCCAGTCAAAGGGTGTACTGGTCCCTTGATGAAGACGTTGACATCGCGTGCGTCTCCAAATCCATGAGCAGGCAGCGGTTCCTCGACATAATGCTGTTCTTGCATTTAGCCGACAATGACCTGCTTCCGGGAACAACAGATAAAGTGTGGAAGGTGCGTCCATTGATGAACTTGCTAAAGAAAAAATTAATACAACATGGCATTTTTCAGAAGACATTCACTGTTGATAAGTTTATGATGAAATACTTGTGTCACCACCCTTCCAAGCAGTTCTTTAGAGGGAAGCCGATTCGTTTTGGATACAAGAACTGGATGATGTGCAGTGCGGAAGGTCACTGCTACGCATTTGACACTTACTCCGGAAAGTCCTCCACCAGAGACACCAGGCCGCTAGGAACACGAGTTGTACTTCCACTACTTGAGGCTGTCGCAACTCCCACATACCACGTCGTGTTCTTCGACAATTGTTTCGCTAGTCACGACCTCCTCGTTATGCTGCAGCCACAGGGATTTCGTGCAACTGAAACAATCCCTGAAAATCGCCAAAAGAAGTGTGCCCTCACCTCCAAAAAGGAAATGGAACGCAAGCAGAGAGGCCAATTCTGTTCGTGTTTCGACCCAGATGCTGAAGTACTTTTCGTAAAATGGAAAAATAACAGTGTAGTCGCCATGGCAACAAACAACGACGACATTGAGCCAATATGCTCTGTAAAACGGTGGTCTGCTCCAGAGCCAAGAAAAGTGAGCGTACCGCAACCAAAGCTGTTCAGCAGCTACCCCAGTGAGATGGGAGATGTAGACATTTTAGACCAAGCTGCGAACAACTACCGGATTGGTATCCGGGAAAAAATGGTGGTGGGTGTTGTTCTCACAAATGCTCGAACATAGCGGCGGTAAATGCATGGAGAATTCACAAGATCACAGGAGACACAAGGGCAGATCTTCTGGCATTCACCAGGATTATTACTCGCTACTATCTGCTTCTCGGTGTGCAAAACCCGGGAGCGCAAAAGGGACCAGCATCGGTTGCCCTGGATGTTGTGCTAGACAAAAATGGACACTTCCCATACAAGCTTCCAAAGCAATTGCGTTGCCAATCTTGCCACCAAAGGTTGATGTGCGCCGGCGAGAAGTGCGATCCTCCTCTGTGCCTGAGGCATGGTTGCTTCAAGAAGTTCCATGCACAGATGTGACTCCCACTGAATTTGCCACTCTAAGAGCCCATTGTTCTATATAAAGTACGGTGCCATAAGTTTGGAAAAAAATGAATTCTCACGAAAAGTTTTACATGTTGTTCCTGCACCTGTGTACATGCGTGTACAAAATTTAAATCAAATTGGACGGCTAGATATTTCATGGGCCCTAATGGGTTAAGATGTTTCACTCTGAGCGCAGCCAATGAGCCAATCAAAAGCGTCGAGGGTTTGCTTTCGCCGGTTCAACCAATCACGCAGATAATAATGCCTCTTGGTGTGAACTCTGATAACAATACCCGATATTCCGCCTTTGGGCATGCATCGTATCGTTATCGGGGAAGGTATCGGAACGATGTACTAGAACTCTCCACTGGCTCCATCGGAAGGCTGCGACGGCTGAGGTGGGGTTTAACGACGAACGGAGAAATCGAGTAATTTTGTAAATCAATGTTACTTTAATTAGTGTTGGCGTTAACGGTGTTACCGGAAACGGGTCACTTTTTTCGCTAACGTTACTTTTTTCCAAACAGCAACGTACTTACGTGACTTATTTGTAGAAACTGGGTTACGTTACTCATTATTTCTTTCAAGGCCTAAAACAAATTGCACTTCAATTTTTTTGTGGCGTCAAGCAATGTGAATGTTTTAGTTTTTGCGGGTTTTTTTGAGTTTTTTTGTGAGTATTGAGGTCAAGCCGTAAAAACTATAAAGTAATTATGTTCAGTTTCTACATGGACATAATGTTTCTTGAAATACTGTGCTTATGAATACGTTGTAACGTCAAAACTGTAAAACGTGTTAATTCATATTTTAAAAAAGTAATGTAAATATAACAGTGCGTTACATTTAGCGGCAGCGCGTTCCTTTTATTTTCAAGTAAGGTAGGACGGTAACGCGTTATTTTTATTCGCAAATAACGGGTGACGTAATTTGTTACTTTTTGGAGCGCAGCTCTTAGGTGCCCGTTTCCGGCTTCAGCGGCGTAGGCATCGGCGTAACCGTGAGGTCACCTGACCCTGGTGACGTCACGTGACCCCCGTGAGGTCACGTGACCCCGGTGACGTCACGTGACCTCGGTGAGGTCACGTGACCCCGGTGACGTAACGTGACCCCCGTGAGGTCCCGTGACCCCGGTGACGTCAGGTGTCCCCGTGAGGTCACGAGGCTCACGTGACCTCACGGTTACGTCGATGGCGACGGCGTACGCCGACGCCGCTTGGAGGGAGGAGTGGCAGGCAGGATGAGGAGGTGAGGAGGAGGGAGGAGGGTATACGCTCCCCTCAAGACCCTTCCTCCTCCTCCTCAAGTGCTGCGCTCTAATTCGGTGTTACAGGGAGTTGTAAGCGGCTTTCATTTTTTTCGGTAACGCCTACAGAACCTGGTACAATCCACCGAGCTTGAGATATGTATCATATGACATATCAAAAAGAAAAAGAAAATGTATTTGTTGTTGCAATAAGTGCTGAGGTGATCGGCACAATGATTGCAATGAACCTTATTCATTATTAGCGCGATCTCTTGGCGGCTGCGACCACTATCAGAGGCCCAGCGTCATCTTTGACGCTTCACAGTCCCGACTCACCCGCCTGAGTACGGACCCCAACCTCACAGCGAAGCGTTCGTCGCGTGTTCTTGATTTTGTTTAGGTATATTAATGGTGTCAGACCGTTCAAGAATGAATTACGAATATCATCAAGCGCAACTGTGTTGTTGGGGATTTCACGAAGAATTTCTTTGAAAGCATGAAATGGTTTGTAACGGAACCCTCGATTTCCAACATTTTGTTAGTGCGTCCATCCGTCCCTCCGTGCATTACCCGTTAAATTTTGCTGAAAAATTGACGTCACGTGACCCAACTTCATGCGACTTAAACACAGTATCGAAATTGACTTGTCGTGACCTATACGTCGATCCAGTTTCCCTTAGAAATGTAGCGGAAAAATTAACCTCTTCCAACTTAAACACAAATTGAGTTTCCCCGCCAGATTTAGCTTGGCAATCGACGTGACGTGACCTCAGCACCAATTCAGTTTTTTTGTTAAATCTAGCAGGGAAATATACCTCACGTGACGCAACAATACCCTCTCCCCATTCCTTTTCTTACTTCCCCCTCCTTTCCTCTCCCTAAACCTCCCCTCTAGGGTGTCCTCATCATCTGCCTCCTTTCCCCTCGCTTCCCATCTGCCTCCAATTACATACATGTCCCCTCCACCTCCCTTTCCTTCTACATCCCTCCCCTATTCTCTAGCAATACCTCCCTCCACCTCCTCCGTTCTCCCTCCCTCTCATTGGTCGTGTGACACACCAAATCAATTTTCCCGCTAAATGTAGTGGGACAATATGAGTCTAATGAGACACGGATTTCCTCTTACAATTTATCTCTGCTTTCCGCTCCTTCCCTTCCAATCCCTCTCCTCAACCTCCCAGAGTGAGTCTCCTCCCCCTTCTGCCCCACTTCCCTTCCACTCCTTCCCTTTCCTCTTTCCCGCCCCATCCCACCTCCTAGAATGCACTTCCTCCCTTCACCCGCTCCCTGCCTTTCCTGGTAATGTGACAAACAAATTCAATTTCCCTAAATTTATTTTAAAAAAGAAAGAAAAAAGAGAAAATTTTGAGGATGCTTTAGTTTTGCCTTCTGAAAGGAGACACACCGGTCAAAATATTTTTTTTTTATTTTCCGAAACGACTGAAAGCTATGCCTGGACATCACCCTCAAAATTCGAAACTTCGGGAACTCAGTATTTGTGAAGTAAAAAAATGAAAGACGTTTACAATTCTCTGTAATTCGAAATTAGAGAACAGCTCTTGACGAGGAGGAGCGGAGGGTACAGAGGGGAGCGTATGCCCCTCTCTCCTCCTCGTACACTTCCCTCCTCATCCCATCCTCCTCCCACTCTTCGCCTACTTTCCTACTATTCTCCTTCCTCACCTTCCTCCCCTCCAACTCTCGTCCTCCTCCGCACCCTCCCATCCTCCTCCTCCGTAGCCTCCCCTTCTCCTCCTCCACACAATCCCGTCCACCTACAGTTTCCCCTCTTAATTTAGCTGAAAAATTGACGCCACGTGTCCTCAACACCAATTCAGTTTCTTCTCTAAATTTAGCAGGAGAAAAGGACGTCACATGACTTCGTGTCACGTCACCCATGAACAAATTCAGATTCTCTGCTAGATTTGAGCGTGAGAATTGACGTCACGTGACCTCAACACCAATTCAATTTCCCGCTTAATTTAGCGGGGTGGTTACGCCGACGGCGATGGCGACGCTGATGACGACGCCGCCGAACGCGGAAACGGGAGCCTACGAGCTGCGCTCTATAAAACAATTTCCAAAAGCCTAATTTGAAGTTCCCGCGTGATCTGCGCCGTTGCAGTGGCGTGAAAGATTGAGTCGTCCTGCAATTCAAGTTTTCTCGTGCCTCCGTATTGTGTCCAACCGCGGCACCGCGATGAACCGCTCCGTGCTGCCGCCTATCGCTGTGAGCAGACGACACTTCACTTTCGAGTCTGAAGTTCTTTAGGGCTCTTTCAGCGATCTCAAATTCTTTGAAACGGTTGTGAGGTCAAAGAGAATGCGCAGTGGACTGTTGTGAGCGACGTGAGGGGCTACGTCGCGCCGGTTCTGCGTGAAAGGCTGCCCCAGCGCAGTGACAACCGAAACTACGGTACACAGACACCAAAACCAGTTGTTGTTGACCGTTTGACGATTTCCTTTCCGAATCTGAGAAGTCGTCGGGCACCTAAATAAGCGAACTTCGTCCGATTCCTCGACTCACCAATCATCCTCAGTGCTGCCTGCATCGAGCACTGCCATCTTTTCTGAGGGAGGATAAAAAGCCAGAAGGCGACATTCCCTGGACACCGATTTTCGATATTTCAAAGAAGGGCCGTAGTGCGTTCGCAATTGCGTTAAAGAACATGTTTTACGAATGCCATTAATAAATATTATAGAAATGTTGCTTACATAGCTTATAAATTTTATATTAAATTACGCCACAAATAAACGTAGGTGAGGAGGTAATGTAGGTGGGAGAAAAAACGCTAAACAAGGACCGCATCTTTACGTGGTGAATGATGTTGATTGGGGCGAAGCTCTGGTGATGCTGATGATACTGATTTTATTGTTCATAGGTAGTGCTGATGGTGCTGATTTTTTTTTATTGCTCATAGGTAGTGCTGAGTTACGGGTTGCGTTTCGACTTCATTATTACTGCTTTATGGTCGGTGAAATGCAGAGCCAGTGGTTCTTCTAGCGGATCAGCTTGGATCCGCTAGAAGCCGTAGGAACGCATCTCCACCGCTTAAGTCAACGGTCCATGTCCGAAAGAGAATGTGTGGTATGGAACGTGGTTATATACGCATTTGAGCATTTGACCGCAGCGCTCTCTCGTCTATAGACGTTGAGCCAATGCATGCAAAGCTTACCGCGATTATATACGCATTTCACCGCAGCGCCCCTCTCCTGTATAGACGTTGGGCGGTCACCCCAGCTTGAGTTACTACTAGAGTTCCTGTGTAGGCTCCTACGGGAGCCAGAGTTGCGCGTCTGTTTTCAACGTGCCGCCGCGCCGCTATTCGCCGAGATCCGATCAAGTGAGGAGCCGGATCAAGTGCCGTGCAGGAAAGTAGACGTTGCACGCGCCCCGCCGTACGTACGCCTGCTGTTGAGCGCGCCGCGCGCCTCGAACGCGCGGCGCCGCTATTTGCCGAATTTAGTCACGTGAGGAGCAGGATCAACATGCTGTGCAGGAAAGACGGCGCTACGGGGATGAACGCGCAACTCTGGTTCCCGTAGGGAGCCCATACAGCAACTCTAGTTACTACGCATCTCAGAGCCCCTACTCGTCCCGCAGTCGTGGCCGAGTGGTTAAGGCGATGGACTAGAAAATCCATTAGGTCTCCTGCAAAATTCAAATCCTGTCGACTGCGCAAACATTTTTTTCTTTTTTTAAGAAGACAGACGGGATGGCAATCGATGTGAACACGGACGCCGGACGGTCAAGGCTAGAACCCTAAGGAGCTTCTCCCCGAGAAATAAAAAGACTCACGCAAAAGTGGGAAGTTTGAAATAAATTGTTTTTCGTGTTGGTATTTTTTTGCCGACAATTTTACATTGTTTTCAGACAACAAAACCAAATACAACCGTTTAGGGAGTCGGTGCCCCCTTTAAACGTGGAACGCGATGGCGTTATCGGGCCCCGTTCGCAAAGCCTTTTTACATATAAACCGGGACTTGTTCACAAGCCGCGCAAGCGTGTGTGCGTGATCCAGTCGGTAGCGACACGTGTCACGTGACGTGGTTCTCAATTTAGTGGGTGGGTAGGGTCATGACGTCACAGTCACGCATGACATCACACGTGATGTCAAACGTGGCTCTATCGCCCAGTCATGAGTCTTCCGGTCGCAGCTGCGCCGACGCCGATGCCTGATTTTCTGCGACACGAGCGCTTGACACCCGGAAAGATCACTCCTAAAACCTGCATTTCATTCGCTATAGAACTGAAAAGTAAAAGTCACTGTGACTAATTTGAAGAAAAAATTACTCTATCTTGACAGACCAGTAGGAAGCTACCTGTTCATTGGACCAATGGGACATCGATCCACGTCATCAGGCCTTAACCCACGCATAGACAGCACAGAGAGTGTCCAACTGCTCCGTTGGTGTCACTTGGTCTATGGGCCGCGTTTGCAATACGAGTTGCGAATAGGTGACGAACGCGTTGGTCGTCTGCAGCGGCCTTTCCCATTGGCTACACGACAAGGAAGCGCATGGGCATTTGCGACCAAGGAGCACGCGTCCTGCGGAGGTTGTTTCACTAAGTGTTGTAGGAGGGTTGCATGGGAAAGTGAGAGCATACACGATTGGCTCTTACTTTCCCCTCCAACCATCCTCTATGTATCCGATCACCAGGGCCTCCAACGTGGAGAGGGAAATAAAGACGGAGATGAGTGTGATGTACTGGTTAATTTAGAATAATGCAGTGATATATTTATTTAACTGTTTAGATTACAATGGTCTTGAGAAGCGTCTTGTTTGATCCCCTACCGCGTTCAGTCTGTTCTTTTCCAGGCGTCCCGTGATTCTCCGTGGCTCGCTCTCCCCCGCTGGCGACTCCGGTTGCGCGCCCGCCGTTATCTCGGCTCAATATGTCGTGTTCGCTATACGTGGCGAACACGAACATAATACACGGCAATATATCTCCCTTAAGAAAACTTCACGGTTTCACACGCCCAGCCGCGTAGGTTGCTGGCGCGTCCGTGTCGATCTTCTGAGAAGTGGAGGGCTGCCCTCCGTGTCTGGGTCGCGTGTGCCATTAAGTGGTGTGGCAGGCGAGCTTGGAGTGCCTGCCTCCGGTGTTGCAGGATCGTCCGGGCTGTCTTGTATTGTGGTTTGAAAGTCGTCACTGGAATTCGGAGACGGTGAACCGTTTTGCTGACTGATGCCACGGAAAGGGGCGAACTTTTTCGATGTTTTTGCGCGCCTGCGGATATCGTCTTAATTCCGAGATATTCCCTCTTCCTCCTTGGGTGCATGTCTCAGCTGTTTTAATGTGATGTTTCCAGATATTTGCGTCGTTCGTGCGAATCTCATATTTTCGGTTTCCGAGAACTCGGACGACGACGTCTTTCGACCATTTCTTGTCATTCCTGTGGTCTCTTGCCCAGACCTGGTCGTTCTGATGTAGATATCGCTCTTAAGAGTTGCGCGAGGCGTGCAGCTTCGCCTGTTTTGATCACACGACATCCGTTTTTCATGGTCGAAGAAGATCGTACCTTGTGCGAAATTCGTCTCCTGTCATCAATTTGGCAGGTGTTGAGACAATTGTCGTGTGTGGGTCGTCTGGTATGTCACCAAGAAGTTATGGCATGCCTCTTCCATGGTCAGCCCCGAATTCAGGCTGGCGTTGACAGACTTCTCGAATGTTCCCACGAAGTTTTCTGCCGCAACGTTTGTTGCGGGTTGGTTCAGGGGTGAGAATGACTGCTACACTCCGTTTCTTGTCATGAAATGCCGGAATTCGCTCGATCGGAATTGCGGGCTATTGTCTGTCACAATCTTTTCTGGCAGTTCATATCTTGCAAAGAGAGTTAAAAACACTCTTATGGTGTCTGCCGAAGTCGTCGAGGTCATGGTCACTACCTAGGGTCATTTCCAATATGCATCAATGATCACCAAGAAATTTGTTCCTTGAAAGGGTCCTTCGAAGTCTGCATGAAGGCCGTGCCATTTTTGGGGGTCTTCCCTCGGGTGTATAGGAACTTTGGGTGCCTCGTTGCTTACTTCTTGGCACGGCCGACAACTTCGAACCATCGTTTCGATGTCACGATCAAAAAGCGGTCACCACATGTCAGTGGCGTCACAAGGGGGGGGGCGGAGGGGCGGACCGCCCCGGGTGCAGCGCTCAGGGTGGTGTCGCCGCGGGCCACGAGAGCGGGGGGGGGGGAGTCGCGGCGTGCCACGCGAGAGCGGGAGGGGAGGTCGCGGTGGCCACGCGAGAGCGCGGGGGGGGGTAGGGGTGTCACGGCGGGCTAGCGCTCCGGGTGCCGCTGACCCTCGTGACGCCACTGCCACATGTAGTGTCCTGCCAGTCCCTTCATCTTTGTCATTCTCGCATGACCTTCATGCAAGTCGTTCAAAACGTGTTTTCGGTACCTCGAGGGTACGATGACGCGTGATCCTCACATTAAGCAGTCGAGCTCCATGATTAGTTCCGTTATGCAACTCAAGTAAGGCTTGAGGTTATCGGAATGCACTTGTTCGGGCCATCCATTCATGGTGAGTCATAACCACGGTGTCTGCCGTGTCTGTCTACTGATCTTCTTACGTGTCAGTGGAAGTGCTTAAAACTTCTCTTGAGTGGAGACATGTTACTTCGTCCATTCTTGTAGTTTCTGATTTAATAGCGCCCTTGTGAGCCATTGGGAGTCTCGAGAGCGTGTCTGCGACTACCTTCTTATCGGTCGACACATACTATAGGTCGATGTCACACCCTGACAAGATGATTGCCCATCGCTGCGTTCTAGCTGCAACTGTCCCTGGGATTCCTTACTAGGAATTGAAAATCGATACCAGGGGTTTGTGGTCCGTCCGCAGCGTGAAGTGGCATAAAAAAATACAATATAATACCGGAGAAATTTACTTACGCTTTAAACTAGACTCAGCGCTTCTTCGGCAATCTGAGAGTAGTTTCGGTCACCTTTGGAGAGTGTTCTTGACATGAAGGCGATTGGCCTCCGTTGCTTGTGGGGTAGTGCGTGTTGAAGTACTGCACCAATGCGCATGGCTCGATGCGTCACAGCGCAGTTCCAGAGCAAGTCCAGGGTCATAGTGCACTAGCAAACTCTGAATGGTGAGTTGCTTCTTTGCTCTGTTGAAGTCTCTCTGGCATGATTTCGACCACTCTCATTTTTTTATTTTTGTAACAGTTTGTGTAGCAGATGCAGGATGTCGGCTGTGTTGCTGACGAACTTCCCGTAGTAGTTCAGCAGTCAAAGAAATCCTCTGAGTTATTTTTGGTCTTTGCGCGTCTTCGCTTGTAGGATTGCATTCAACTTCTTGGAATTTAAGTGGATCCCTTGTTTGTCTACTTTGTGTCCTAGGTACTTGATGGAGTCCTGCATAAAGTAGCATCTTTGTTTTACCAGGCGAAAGCCACTTTCCATGAGTTGTTGTACTACGATGTCCAGGTTCCGCAGGTGATCTCGATTGTTCTTGCCAGTTACCACGATGTCACCCTGAAATGCACCTGTTTACGATAAGTTCCCAACAAGTTCTTCGATGACGCGTTCGAAGATAGCTGATGCTGGTGTTATTCCAAAGGGCATAACATTTGTTATTCAATTTGGAATAAGAAATGTTCACCTTATAGACCCATTTGTGTTTTGATCACAGTGAGGTTTCTTGTTTCTTCCGCTAAAGGGATCTGGAAGCAGGCTTGTTTGGAATCCAGCTTGGTGAACTTCTCCCCAAAGGCAAGCTTCACAAACAGATTTTCAGTCTTCGGTAGTGGGTACCTATCTGGATTGAAGGTTGGGTTTTGTGTAACCCTGTAATCCCTGCATATGCGAACTTGTCCGTTTGCTTTCGTCAGTGGAACTATTGGAGTCGCCCACTAACTCATCATCACAGGAAGGATTATGAGCTCTTTCTCAAGGCGATACAGCTCCTCTTCGATCTTTTGTCGAAGGGCGTATGGAACTGACCTCGGTTTGAAAAACTTTGTTTCAGCATCATCATTCACGCACAGTTTCACGGCGTAGTCCTTCAGTTCTCCTGGACCTTCAAAGATGGAACCGTGTTTCTGTAGCACACTTGCGAGAGTTAAGGTTTATGCACGCACGTTGTGCACTTCCTCCCAGTTCACTTGAAAATCCTGAAGCCATGCCCGTCCCAGTATGAGAGGTCCCCCTTCTTCACCACTTGTATTTCATGACGCTTGACTTGCCCGTTGTACCGCACCTCCACTTGAACCATTCGCTCTGGAGTGATGGGTTTGCCAAAATACGGCTTCAGCGTTATTTCCAACGGTTTCAACTGGGCGTCTGGAAGAATTTCTCTGAAACGTCTCTGTTGTAGCCTGCTGATTGAGTTATCGCGAGTGAGTCATCGCGAGTGAGTCATCGCGGAAGCGCCGCCCGGCTCGTGACGTCAGGTCTGTGATAAAAACGCTGCGCTCAGGAATAAAGCACTTCTTGTTCGCCAGCATGCCATGGTCTACAGTCACTTCATTTGGCGACGAGGCTGTCTACGTGCCCTCGTAGGCAACGGAAAGCGACAGCGAGGCGAGCGACGCGAAGGAACGCACGGCCACGGAAGAGCAAGCGCAGCTTGTCATGCGTTGAAGCCGGCCAGCGACGGTACATATTCCCGGAGTATGACATCGCAAGCAGCACGCCGGCCACCGCCTTCGTGTACCGACAAAGGGCAACGAGCAACGCCCCCGAGATTTCGCCTCGGGAACTCGCCTTGAACAGCAACGGGGACAACCTGCTACGCAAGGGAACGTCGAGCGGATGAGTACTGTGTTTCTTTTTGGGTTCCGAAATGTCACGCTTGGGAAGAATATCGGAGTTTGACTCTAAGACACAGAACATCGAATCGTATTTGGAACGATTTGAACATTTTGTAGTGGCAAACGACATAAAGGACGAGAAAGTGCTTCCCGTATTTCTGACAGTGGTAGGCCCTGAGGCTTATGAAGTGCTAAAGAGTCTGGTCGTGCCGGCGTCCCCTGGCGAGAAGTCGTATGCAGTTGTTAAACGGTTGTTAATAGAACATTACAGCCCTAAGAGTTCCGTTATAGCGGAGCGCTGTAAGTTCAACAGACGTGTTCAGGACGAACATGAAAGCGTAGAAGACTTCATAGTTGAACTGAAACACTTGGCGAGGAAATGTGACTTTGGCAACTTCTTGCAAGACGCCCTTCGGGACAGGCTAGTGGCAGGCATACGTAATGAAGAGAGCCAGCGTGCCTTGTTTGCCGAGGAAAACTTAACGTTTGAAGGCGCTTGCAAGATTGCGCTAGATCGAGAACTGGCGGCTCGAGACACCGCACTCATGCAATCGAGAGATAAAGAGGCATCGTTAAACGCTATAAAGAGTCGACCAAAGGGACGACCAAGGGACTCGAAACCTAAAGATATTCAAGGACCTAAAAAGGAAAGGTGTGAAAGATGTGGTAGGAGTCATGCATCGAATGTTTGTTGGTACAAGAGCTTTGTCTGCCGCAAGTGCTCGAGAGTAGGACATTTGCAAAAAATGTGTCCAAACGTAAAGGTGCCGAAGAACACGAATGTTCTGGAATGTTCTGACGAAGACACTGAGCATGACGTGTACCATTTTATAAATACGACTCAATCGTGTTACGAAGTGAGTGTGCAAGTTGAAGGGAAACCCTTAATCATGCAAATTGACACAGGGGCGGCAGTCACAATTGTTCCTGAGAGCGTGTACGACTCTGTTTTTCCACATGTAAAATGTGGTCCGGCTAAGATGTCACTTCGCACGTACACGGGAGAACATCTGCAGCTCAAAGGACAGTGTGATGTCGCTGTTGTGTACAAGGGTCAAAGTATGACGTTGCCCGTAGTAATTGTCAAAGACAATGGAAGGAGGCTTCCAGTGCTGCTTGGACGGAACTGGCTCCAGCGTTTAAGGCTGGACTGGCATGAGATTGGCCAAGTCACAACGGAAGATAGGGCTCAAGCACTGCAAAGGAAATACCCTTCCGTGTTCTCAAAAACACTGGGCACCATACAGAAGTTCGAAGCGACGATCTTGCTGAAGTCTGGTTCGGTCCCTGTGTTTAGCCGTGCTAGACCTGTTCCTTTTGCTTTGCGAGAGCAGGTAGAAGCCCAGCTGCGCAGCATGGTAGAAACGGGCATGCTTCGACAAGTAGCGCGCAGTGACTGGGCAACACCACTTGTCGTTGTCCCGAAAAAGACGGTAGTCTCAGACTCTGTGGAGACTACAAGGTAACGATAAACCCTGTTTTGAAAACGGATCACTATCCGCTGCCCAGGCCGGAGGACCTGTATTCTGTCCTCGCAGGAGGCAAGGTGTTTTGCGTACTTGACCTCTCTGCGGCGTATCAGCAGGTGCCACTCACTCCAGAGTCCAGACCATTTTTGACAGTTAACACTAGCTTGGGTCTTTTTGAATTCCAACGCCTTCCCTACGGTGTGGCTAGTGCACCCGCAATATTCCAGTCTATGATGGATGAGGTGCTGAAAGGCATTCCGCACGTCGGATGCTACATTGACGATGTAATCGTGGCAGGATCTGACACGGCAGACTGCCAAAAGACTCTCGAACGTGTCTTGGGAAGGTTGCGTGAGTACAACATCACGCTCAACGCGGACAAGTGCCGTTTCTTCCAAGAATCCGTGACGTATCTGGGTCACACGGTGACCGCAGACGGGATTTACCCCACAGAGGCCAAGATAAGAGCGATCTTGGCAGCACCTGAGCCCACCACCGTCACAGAATTGAAGGCATATCTGGGCATGTTAAACTTCTATTCGAAGTTTTTAAAGAATGGTTCAACAGTCGCAGAGCCGCTTTATCGGCTTTTGAAGAAGGATCAGAAATGGTCATGGACGAAGGAATGCAGCGAGGCGTTTGCTAATACGAAAAAGTTGCTGACTAGCAGCCAGGTGCTGACATTCTATGACGTCGATAAGCCGATCGGAATGCTCTGTGACGCGTCCTCGTATGGCGTAGGGGCAGTTATCTTTCACGAGACTGCTGACGGCGAAGAGAGGCCTATCGCGTTTGCCTCGAGAACGTTAACGCCAGCCGAGAAAAAGTATGCTCAGTGCGAGCGCGAAGCTTTGGCGTTAATCTTTGGTCTCAAAAAGTTTCATCGCTATCTTTTTGGCAGAGCGTTCACAATCTACACCGATCATCAGCCGCTACTAGGCATTTTAGGCCAGGAAAGGCCTGCACCGACTTTAGCCGCCGCACGAATGCAGCGTTGGGCCATGGTGCTGGCAGCTTATAAATATCGGCTGAAGTATCGCCGAGGGAAGAACATGGAAGTGGCTGATGCTCTGTCGAGATTGCCTCAGGCGGTGCCCGCTGAGGAAGAACCTGTCGAGTGCCTCTCGGTGTTTCAGTGCCTCCCATTGAACGTAGAGGAGATTGCAAAGTTTACAAAACGAAGTCTTACATTGTCCCGTGTTGCTGAGTTTACTCTGAATGGTTGGCCAAGACCGCACGCGCAAGAACTTGGGCCTTATTACGTGCGCCGCGACGAGCTTTCGCTTGAACAAGGTTGTGTAACATGGGGTGTCCGTGTAGTGATCCCGGAACAGCTAAGGGACCGCGTGCTGAACTTGCTGCATGAGGAGCATCCAGGCGCCAGCCGCATGAAGATGCTGGCACGAAGTTTTGTATGGTGGCCTGGAATTGATGCGGCTATCGAGCATCACGTACAGAAATGCCAAATCTGCCAAGCAGTTCAGAACGCCGCCCGTCCGGTACCACTGCATCCCTGGAGCTACCCTGCCCGGTGCTGGTCGCGTGTGCACGTGGATTTCGCTTCAAAGGGTGCCAATGTGTTTCTGGTGCTCATCGATTCATTTTCGAAATGGATCGAGGTTTGGGTGATGTCTTCTACATCCACCACTAAAACACTGGAAAAACTTCGAGGAGCCTTTTCTGCTTACGGGTTGCCCGAGGTACTAGTGAGCGACAACGGTCCGCAGTTCCAGTCAGCTGAGTTTGCTGACTTCATGAACGCCAACGGCGTGAAACACATTCGCACTCCGCCTTACCACGCAGCCTCTAACGGTGCCGCAGAACGCACGGTTCAAACTGTGAAACGAGCATTGCTCAAGCAGGTGCTCGAAGGCGAAGCAATCGGTCGGCAGTGTTCTCTTCAGGAAAATATTGACAGTTTTCTGATCTGTTATCGCAACACGCCAAACAGCGTGACTGGGAAAACGCCCGCCGAACTATTCCTAAGGCGCCAGCCACGCACAAAACTTTCCCTGCTTAAACCCGACTTTGCCGGCGCCATGCAACGCAAGCAAGAGCATGTGAAAGAACAACGCGATGTGTCGCGAGGTGCTGAACGTGTGTTCAACGTGGGCGACCGTGTTTTTGTGAAAACGGTGCGCGGTGAGTGTGTCTCCTGGGAAGAAGGAATCGTGTGTCAGGTTGTCAGTGCTGCGACCTACGTTGTGAAAGTGCTCAACCAGCTTCGCTTCACGCACGCTGACCACCTGCGTCCTCGACATGCGGAACCCATCGTGAGACCGGGCCGTACGACAGTGGATGACGATCCATCGATACCGCCACCCACGAGCTCTCCAGCCCAGGTGCCGTCAGCCCCACCCAGTGCGAAGGCACCGACGCTAGCGGCGCCACCTCCAGACGCGGCTGGTAGGACGCCGACGCCTGACGCAACAGCACCGGCGCCACCCGCAGACCCCGCCCGGGAAGGACCGGCGACACCTACTGCAGCAGCGCCGGTTCCGTCTACGACAGCGGAGAAGCAACCTCTTCGACGAACTTCTCGCGCATGCAAGCCGCCTGACCGTTTTAAACCCGAGGACTTTAGGAAATGAACATTTTTTTGTGTGAGGGGGAAGGAAATGTTGTAGCGTGCTGATTGAGTTATCGCGAGTGAGTCATCGCGAGTGAGTCATCGCGGAAGCGCCGCCCGGCTCGTGACGTCAGGTCTGTGATAAAAACGCTGCGCTCAGGAATAAAGCACTTCTTGTTCGCCAGCATGCCAT